>JARFJB010000417.1:1170000-1477500 GCA_036346205.1 Vesta saturnalis
GGACCAAACTCAATTTTTTATGAAAGCCTCACATATGCGCATCTGCGCAAAGTTCAATAAATTTTAATACTATTTGCCCTTGAATTATACCTAAAAGTTTCCATTTTTATATAGTATACGCACATATTCTTTCCATTCTCTAATGCATACCAAAATATCATTAGTTCATTTAAGTTACCCATTCATATCAATTCAAACCTGCACTCCTGAAAATACAGAAGTTACACAATGATACACATTATAGTCTCAATAGGGGTTTTACTAAAATATTATTTCTCATGCAAACTTAATTCGTTCAGCTCACAATCCTTTATCGTATGTCTAAGAAGTTTTGGCATACGGTATTGGATCAAATTTTTTTGGTAATAAAAACCTTTACTGAAATTTTTGTTATTTGTTACGATTAACTATTAAATAATTAACAAAATTATTAACTTAAAGTATATTAAAGGGCCCGTGCTCTTCAACCCGACACAATTTTCTGCGAACATCCACCATTAAAGTTTAGACGTTTGAACATCTATTTCGCGTATTCTTCTTAAAATTCTACTCCTCAGTTATTGTTCGTTTTCAGCTTGCCACCCTCCACCATACCCTTTGCGAGATAAAAGTGTCCAAAAATCTTCAATCGGGCGGGCCCGAGGGAAATTGGGGTATTATCATTTTTTGGTACGTAGGGTATGTTGTTAACATTAAGCGAATTTTGTGTTGCCCTTGTGTAATGGCAGGACGCCAAATCGGGCCAAAACGTTATATCGTCTCGAACGGGATGTTGGTTTACAAATTCAACTAATTTAGTGGGACAGTTGCTGATATAACTTGCACTGTCCACAGCTTTCCCTTTTACTCGTCCCACATGAGGTCTAGATATCCCTCTAGTCGAAATCTCACAACAAACCAAAACCTTATCGGCGAATTTTGCCTTTTCGTTGTATTTTACATTGTGTAACGTTATTTTGATGCACCGTGTATGTGTAGTATTTTGATAACGTATGTAACGTGTATTGAATGTAGGTGAAGTGAGTTTGCATGAAAAGTTTTTTTTTTGAGTATGCGTAATGTGAGTTGGGTTAATTGAAACGCGACTGGAATTTAGTAAGGCATTGGTTATCATGTGAAGGAATACTTGAATGGTATAGAAAGATTTTCGTGTTGAAAGCGTTAAATTTGGTTGAGAAATAATGTTTTGGGTAAATTCTTATTGATACGGCACTGGTAAAACTACTGGTCTTTTTGCTACAGTGTATGGAGGAATTTGGACTAAAGAAATGGGTTTAGACGTATGAGTGAGTGAGTTTATGGTATATTGATATTTTATTTACGTACAGTAAGGAATATGTAGGCATATTTTTGATTGTAGAAACTTTGTAATATGGTGCAATAATGGTAAATCGATGCATGTTCAAGAATGAAGTTGATAGAATGTGGAGGAGTTTGCTAAATTGTGCGGAAATGGAATTCGCCCACATGTGAGATTTGCATAAAAAGTTGAGGGACAGTCTTGTTAATCTACAGTGTGAATGTAATCGCAATTCATAATTTCTTCGGAAAGTGTTTACTGAATTTAAAAAGTAATTCAAGATGGCTACTTTTACTTCACATCGTTGGCGTCTTCTTCCACGTTGGAACCTTCGACGCAGCAAAGAAACGCACAAAATATTCAATTGGGATAAGTGAATTTTGATCTTAGCGCAAATTTATTGTGACGTCTTGGCAATATGGCGGACAGAAGGTATATAAGCGAGTGTCAAATTTGAGGGGTGGGTTCGTTAGATGGTTAGAGGTTTTGAGTAAGAGTCGCGCGGGCGTGATATCCATTAGAATGGTTAGCGTTGGAGTTCAGTTGTGAAAATTATAGTTTAGCAGAGCAACTATAGCGACTGCATTAACCCATAAGAGGATAAATCGTATAGACATTCACAACTAAATGATTCAATATATTGTGAGCTGAAGGAAAACATTAGTTATTCAAGAAATAAAAAGTCCTTAGGCAGATTAGAAGTTAACACAGCAAATATTTTGTTGTTAATGTTCAATTGTGGGACGTGTGATCTAATATTAGTATAAAGAGAAGCGAAGGTAACCATTTAAGTGACCGAAAGAAAAGTTTGTAAAATTTAGTTAAGTGTAAAAGCGAATAAGAACTATAATGTGTATATGGAAGCAACCATTTTTATTGTGATAAACGTTTTGAAGGGCAAACATCACAACATAAGGTGATTTGATGTTAGGATAAAGAGCCGCTATACCCGGTATGCGAGTAAACAAACCATAGACACTGCGTTAATGAGTACTAAAGCCGAGTGCGTAGGGCGAATACGGCTACTCTCTTATGTTTTGTGCATAGTGCATCTAAGACTTTAAAAAGTATTACCGAAAACCGATCATATGGACTACAACTTCACCGCACTGAAAAAGGATTAATTAATGTAATACGTAAGAATTAGATTTAAATTTTATTGAGTCAAGACAAGTAGGATTATTTTTAAGTACATTTTTTTTTGTTATTGTTGCATTAATTACGGTTCATTCAAAGAAAAAAAGGTAATCCAACTTTAGTTATTTTGTTGTTTTAAGTGTTAGGAATTGGGTAATGTGTCTTAATGTATCGATGTGCGAATTTTTAATAATATATATATATATATATATATATATATATATATATATATATATATATATATATATATATATATATATATATATATATATATATATATATATATATATATATATATATATATATATATATATATATATTCCACTGTTTAAGTTATTTTGTCGGAATTGCGTAATGAGCCAGATCGATCACAAAATTTCATTTTAGCTTTGAAATATTAATACAGAACACTACTAACAAAGCACATATTACTTTTTTTTATTCAGCATAAATTACAGTTTTGAAGTATTAAAGTTTAAACCTATTAATGAATGTCTAAATACGATTTTAAAGATAAAGTAGTAATAAAATATAAAGATATTGATGATACAAGTACTGACCGCTCTATGTTTGAATTATTGGGAGTATTTATTTAATTCAAAGTTTTATGACAGTTAGAAATATACATTTACAGATATACGAGGGATACTTAAAAAGTATTCAAGTTAACGTCTTACGATTTGGGAATTTTCATTTGTACAGGGTGTATTTAATAAGTTTTCGACGGCTCGTGTATTTCAGAATTTTCTTAAGCTTTTGGATCAATTTATTTTGAAGTGTGATTGAATTTGAATGGTGAATGGTTTTACTGAGTAGACTGCAATCCTGACTTCCACAGTCAGATAAGATTAATTTAGCATCCTGCCTAAGACTGTTTATGTTAGCAAAATTTAAGATTGTGGTGGCGCCTAGAGACAATTTTTCCCGGTAAAGTGTAAGATGTTTGAAACTAACTTTCAATTATTTTACTCCTTACATCAACCACGCTCATTTTCACTGTAGCTGGCTTGGCAACCCGCTTATTTCGGTAAGCATACACGACGACTAGTGCAGTTTAGACGTGTAACAATTGTTAGGACAATCCTCTATTATCCGTATAAAAACCATCGTTCTCTTTAATTTCAGAATTGGCAAGGGTAAAATATTTTCATCGTCCATCATAATAACTCTGTCGTTCTCAAAATGAACTCACCTCAGTTGACGACAACAATGTGACAACCGTGCTAACTGATTTGCGGTACATTTGGGACACTTACATCTTTTTCGATATTTTTGAATACTTCTTCGTAACTCCCGTGATACTGCATCCTTTGAAGTACGATATTCACACCAACTCTATCTTTAACTCTGCTTACTAATCTTTCTCTCCTTTGTTGGGTAAACATTCTCGGTCTTCCACTTATCGGGAGATTTAAACGAGGCATTCCTTCTTTGCACTCGGTTATTGCGCGTTAAATGCTTCTTCGCGAGATATTTTGATTTTCAAGAATTCTAACGATTTCAACCTTAGGTATTTGCCCAACTAAATTATAAATTATTTTTATTATTTCTAGTTTATAAGACATTGTTAGAAAACTAACAGTAAATTATGATTTATCTTATTGTAACCAATAAAATAAACAATATTTTGTTTCCAACGCCATTTCGATATTTTATCAAGACAGCCTATTTCCAGACCCTGAATTTTGTGCCAAAACTTCTGAGACATACGCTATTCATGTAAATTTGCTTTTACGTATTACTCAACTCTACTACAAATTCCCGTTGCGTAACGTTTACACAATTTATAAGCTATATTCAAACAAAAATTCTACCATACAACCCGTTTATGCAATATCAGAAACGCGTCATACATGGAACGCTATGCTTAATTCTACCCAGTGCGTCAAAATAATCTCACAACACAACATATACACGTGTACACTTTTAGAATGTAAAATAGAAGTACATATTACATATACCCTACCCTAAGCATTTTTCTCTTTGTATAACATAATACACGTAACTATGAGTTTAATACACGATTAAATTGGTATTATTGGTATTCAGTTTGTTAAATAAAAAAATCAAAGCTATATTGAAAACTAAGTTTTATTGCTACAATAGATATTTAAATAAATTTTTATAGTCCTATTTAATTTCGAATTAAAAAGCTTTACAAAAGAAATCTAAAACTGAATTTCCTTAAAAAAAAATGGTTGCTATGAAGTTGAGAATGTTTTGTAATATACAGATAAAAGTTGTTGAAGCGACTTCTTTCATTTTCCAGGCCTACAAGAAACTTTCTATTTTTTACGAAATTCTTTTCGGTTGTTTCAATAAAGTTAGAGATTTTCACTTTAGCGCCTTCTATAGTACACGTATTTGTAAAGAGATTTTAATCAAAATTTGATAAAACTGAAATATTTTAAGATTAATTCTAATTACAGGGTTTAATACAGGGTTTAATATAGGGTTTAAATTCGTTTTTTATTTATTCCCTATAACTTTATCTCACTACTTGTAACATCTGAGATTTGTGTATCTCTGCTAGACAACTGTTCTAGTAGTGCCTTCTTGCGTCATACTGTCATTTAACTGTTGTACTTTTTATCGTCCCTATTTACTTCTTTTCCTTTGTAATAGATCACTGGTTATTTATTTATATTTTCTGCGATTCTCATGTATTTGTTGATATTAAGGTATTCTAAGAATATTTGACACAAATAAATCGTGCACTAAACGAATGTCACAGTTCGACTTAGATCGATACATTTCCCATTTTCTTTCGCTTCAACTGAAGTTTAATTTTCGTTACTCATCCACTCACTATATAATATTTGTTTACATTATGCATACATTCCTTGTGCCTAACGTTTCTCATCCACCCTACTCCTTCTATTCTTGTTAACTCTTATCCTTCATTTTCGTTTCTGTAATTTGCAGTACTCTGTTCTTTGAACTTACAAATTATAACCTTAATTCTACTTCCTGACCACTCTAATTTCTAAAGTTGCACATTCCTATCACACACCAGTGGTTCTTAACCTTACTTAATACGTGTTCTGCTATGATGTCCAGTTGAATTGTCGTGATCGTTGATTTTCATTTTGGGAGCCTTTTGTTAACTTTTCTTGATTTCTAATTGTTTGGAACTTCTTCAACCTGACTTGGTACTCTTTCCCTTTATCGAGTTTCAATACTTTTCTCTCGATTACCTACTTATTGTGGCCTAGTGTGACTTGTTTTCCTGAGATTCGTTTTCTGAATACAGTTTTATTAAAAAAGAAACAAAGGTGTAATTGAAATTAAAGTTATGACTGTTAACCATTTAATGAAAAAAAAACCTACATGCAATGATCTTCTAGCCGGTCCTAATACACTATATTCTTCCATAGAGGTTAAATACAGCCAGATACTAACAGTTTCTACTGGATGAACAATCCTATTCCCCTAAATACAAAACTACTCTAAAAACAAAAACTTAATGAATTCATAAGTTGTTGAAAATGACTTCCTTCTTGCTGAATACAAGCTTGTGCTCGTATACTAACTGATGACGTAGCGAGTCACGGTTGCTATCTCTAATTTTTTGTGCAGCCTACTGAATGTGCTCTAATAATTTCTCCTTTGCGTTTGAAATTTGCGCGTATACCAAATACGTCATACTTATCATAAGTATTTTTCATAAAATTTCGAACGTCAATTCCAAAATGTGCAGGTGCATCATCCGTTTGAAACCAAAATACTGCAAGAATCTTCATGCTAGAAATCAGACGGCGGATTTTCTGGTTCCCACCTACGCAGGTTTCTAATATTTACATTTATAACATCGGCAGTGGTGAATGAAGCTTCATCTGTACAAAGTTCCAATTTGCAGAAATTAAAGCTTAACTGCGTTTGTTGTAGGATCCAAGTATAGTCAACTAAACGAGTATGGTTAACTGATTCAAGTAAACCTTATCCCTTTTTGGTAGTATGCATGATCCACATCTTGCAGAACTCGCCAAACCGTCATTCTTGGTATTTCGAGGTGCCAGCTGATTAACAACAACCTTAAATAAAATGCATATCCGCATACTCCTCATTTAAAAATCGATATTGTATGTTAGAAAGGCATTACAAGCATTCAATCACAAGCGTATTATAACTCAAGTGATAAAAAAGGTAAAGGTAACTTGTAACATGCAACTTTCAAGCAAACAACGACAAACCTACCATAAACATATTGATACAGAAAGCAAAATACTGTAATCATTTTATTACAATTTCAACACTAAGCAATTAGAAACAAATGAAAATGGAACTACAACTTTTAGGTTTTTCTGACTTATGGGATACCCTTAAATAAGACACAGGTACCTTCTTTATATAAAATTATCATCAGTTATAGCTTTAATTTTAGTTACATCTTTGTCTTTTTTTAATAAAACACAATGTACTCAGACTACGAATAAAAATGGAACTGTAACTTCTGTGTTTTTTTGTCTTAAAATGAATCCTTCTATATGTTTACAAAAATTTGTACATAACGGGGACCATGAATATATATATATATATATATATATATATATATATATATATATATATATATTATATATATGTAAATTATTCATTTAAATATATTTGACTTTTTTTAAATATTTATAGTATATAAGTTATTGGTTATTTAGTCAATAAATAACAACATTAAAGTTAATTTTGTATTTCGATATCGTTTGATATCTTCTTCAGATGTGACAATTTAAAATCTATAATGACGTATTTCATGTAACTAAATCAAAGCATACTATATTTTTATTTTACTTTGGTAAATCGTCTATATCTTTTTTGCTATTACATACGTTTTTATTAATTTTGATGAATAACATTTCCGAAATGAGTCGTTTCTTATACTTATTTTCTAAATCTAAACTTTTAACCGCGTTAAAATCGAAAGAATGTTTTAAATCCATAGTATGTTTTGTCAAAGCCGTAAAATTTGGTTTTAAATTAATGTCGTTTTTGTGTTGTAAAATTCTATTTTTTAAGAATTGTAATGTAGTACCAATATGTAATATATTACAAGAGGAACATGGTATTTCATAAACAGTGTTTGTTTTATTTACTTTAGGTTTTTAAATTAGTGAATAAACGATAGCTTTTATTTAGTGGAGAAAATGCAGGTGTGATATTGAATTTGGTTAATGATTTAAAATTTAAACTTTTTTTATTTATAAATGGAATTGCAACAAAATTGTTAGTGTTTGTTTTTTCCATTTTACTTATTTAGTACAATAAAATTTATTTATTTGTTTTTAATAATGTTTTTTATAAAATTAATTGGATAATTATTATTTTTAAAAGCTAATTTAATTTTATTAAGATTTTTGGTCGAAATTCTGGGTCTGATAAATGTAAAAAATTTTGTATAGTATTTCTAATTGTATTTATTTTGATACTTATTGGATGGTTTGAATCAAAATGTAAATATTTCCAACTATGGGTTTCTTTTTTAAACCAATCTAATTTGATTTTATCAGTATGTTCAAAATTGTTTTCTTCGGCTGTTAAAATAATATCAACATAACGAAAGTAAAAAGAAGTAGAAAAATAAAGATTTCGTAAACAAACATCTTCTAAAAATTCCATTACCAAATTTGCAATTGTAGCCGAAATTGGTGAACCCATGGCACATCCATAATTTTGTTTATAAAACTTGTCATGAAATTGGAAAAAAGTTGTATTTAAACAAAAGGTCACTCCTTCTATAAATTGATTACGTTTTAATTTTGTATGTTTTAATATCTTTCCATTTTTTTCTCTAAAATATCCAAGGCCAAATCAATAGGTATATTTGCAAACAGTGAACAAACATCTAAAGAAATTAGCTTATGATTATCTTAAATTTTTATAGGTAGAATTTTCTTTGGAAATTCTGTAAAAGTTTTAATGGAGTAAGGTTTCTTCATTAAAATATTACTTATAATTCTTGAATTATAACGAATTAAATAAAGAATGTCGACCAAAAAATCTTAATAAAGTTAAATTAGCTTTTAAAAATAATAGTTATGGAATTAATTTTATGAAAAATGTTATTAAAAAACAAATAAATAAATTTTATAATAATAGAATAAGTAAAATTTTGTTGCAATTCCTTTTCTAATAAAAAAAGTTTAAATTTTAAATCATTATCCAAATTCAATATCACACCTGCATTTTTCCACTAAATAAAATTATGGTTTATTCACTAATTTAAGAACCAAAATTCCTAAAGTAAATAAAACAAATACCGTTTATAAAATACCATGTTCCTCTTGTAATAAATTATATATTGGTACTACATTCCACCCGTTAAAAAATAGAATCTTACAACACAAAAGCGACATTAATTTAAAACCAAATTGCACGGCTTTGGCAAAACATACTATAGATTTCAAACATTCTTTCGATTTTAACGCTGTTAAAATTTTAGATTTAGAAAATAATTATAACAGACGACTCATTTCGGAAATGTTATTCATCAAAATATATATATATATATATATATATATATATATATATATATATATATATATATATATATATATATATATATATATTATATAATATTTTTAATAACTTTTAAAGTACATATAGTAAAACATTAAATCCAGTGAGACTTGAACCCACGACCGCTGCATTTATTTAAAATTAACTTTTAAAGTACATACTGTAAAAGATTAAGTCGAGCGGGATTTGACCCACTGCCTCCACTTTGTTAGAGTGGGGCTCGTCCAACTGAAAAAAAGTTGACTGAGATCCTTCATTGTGTGTATAAAAATTATGGTATGTACATCGGAACTAGGGAACTATATTAATGGAATGTGAGCCTGCAATATCACAAGGATTCACACATACCAAAGCAACTTGACTAATATTAAATTATTATAAGCGATATTGCAGGCTCACATTCTATTAATATAAGTAATTTGATTATAATTCTCATTATATTTAGAATTTACATCAGTTCTACATATATAAAGTCAAAATTTACATCGATTGGAGCTTGAACCTTGATGGCGCAGTTGGTTAGCGCGGTACTTTAGCAAAGTACAGGTCGTAGGTTCAAATCCTACTCGAGGTAAACTTTTTATTTATGTGAAAATGTAAACTTTCACCATTAACACTCATAACAAAATACTTATCTTTTTTGGGATTTTTTAATGGTGTACTTTAAATTATACAATCTAAACGTTTCGATAACACTTACAGTTATCTTCGTCAGTAGTAATGTTTGTTAAAAATTGTTAAAGATTTAGTAAAGAATTTTGTCAAATTTGAAAAATTAAAACATAAACATAAGCTTGCTATTAGTATAACAGTTTGGGAAACATAAAGCCAACTATAAAATTTTTAGTAAAGAATAACTAGGTCATAAAATTAAATATTATTAAATTGCCTCAAAGATGACAAACCAGAACACTCTCTACGACGAAAGCTAACAATGAAATTTGCCAGCCAAAAAACACATTTAACAAAATTTAATCGAGTTATGATGTAAGTGTAAAGTTGTGAAAAACTTCAATTTTAAAATGATAGAAGCATTCACAAATCCAAACATTACATCAAATAAAATAACCCAGTTAAATCTAACAAAGAGATATTTTTATCAATAATTGGAAGTGTTATTAACAATGAAAAGCACAATGCAGAACGTTCTTTGTAATTTTTAATTTCAATATAATTTCAACTACTTATGTTAAATTATAGTGCTGTGGTAATTTAACATATAATTGGTAAAGCATTTGCTTCAAGGTCTAGGGAAAACACAGCAAAAAACCTAGACATACCAAAAGTTGAAAACAAATTAAGATCAAGCCGTATCATTATGCTCTTTTTTAATTATAAGATGCCAAAACCTATTTAAACGGAGATTTTCTTCTTGTCTATTAAAATTATTCGGGTGTTTATATGTCAATAGCTTCACGTTGCAAACGAACATAATAATGGGTTTGTCTTGACAATATTTCCATATTGTCAAATTGAATGTCATGATTTAGATTATTCAGGGCATGGTCAGCCACAGCAGACCTCTCTGGTTGACCCAATCTACAAAATCTCATATGTTCTTTGCGTCTTGTATCAAAGCTACGTTTTGTGGTCCCGATGTATACTTTTCCACATGAACAAGATAACTTATACACTCCGGAAGATGATAAAGGGTTTGACACATCTTTAGGTGATCTTAAATGTTCTTTAATTTTTCTTGTAGGTTTAAAATAGTCCTAATGCCATATTTGATTAGGATTTTTCAATTCTATTTGTAACATTAGCTATAAAAGGAAGAAAAGCAGTACCAACATTAAGAACTGGTTTTTCTTTAAGGTTACGCCTAGAAGGTGTAATAACATTATTAATATCTGTAAGTGAATATCCATTATCTTGTAAGGATTTTCTTAAATATTTATATTCATCATTCAAAAATTCAGGGTCACAAATTCGTTTTGCTCGATCTACTAAAGATTTAATTACACTAATTTGTTGACGTGGATGGTGGTTGGATAATTTATGAAGGTATCTATCAGTGTGTGTCGGCTTTCTATAAACCTTAAAAGATAGTGAATTATTATTTTTAGATATTAATATGTCAAGAAATGGTAAACTTCCATTAGTTTCTTTTTCCATGGTAAACTGAATACTAGGATGTATACCATTTATAAAAACCAAAAACTCATGCAGTGCTTCTTCTCCATGTCTCCAAATAACAAATGTGTCATCTACATATCTATACCAAACTGAAGGTTTTTTAGGTGTATTTTGTAACGTTAATGTTTCAAATTTTTCCATATAAAAATTAGCTATAACAGGACTAAGGGGAGTACCCATTGCTACACCTTCAATCTGTTCATAAAATCTTTAACAATTTTTAACAAACATTAGTACTGACGAAGATAACTGTAAGTGTTATCGAAACGTTTAGATTGTATAATTTAAAGTACACCATTAAAAAATCCCAAAAAACATAAGTACTTTATTATGATTGTTAATGGTGAAAGTTTACATTTTGATATTTCAGTCCTTTATGGGGAGGAAACTTATCGTTTATCAGACAATTTGAAAAATTAAGGAAACGTAAAGCACAATTATTATCGTCACTCACTTTTTTATTACGATGCCGAGACCAAAAGATTATCCCAAAGTTTATCTATATTAAAAGAAATTTTAATAACAAGCAAGCGAATAATATTTACAGAAGAACTGAAAATGCTCTTCTACGTAATCAAATACGTATTACTAGGAAGTTACTGGATAACACCGATAAAAATCTTTTATATTTACATTTAGAAATTTCATCTATTTTGAATAAAGAAGATTGGGATAAAATTGATTCTATAACGTTTAAATCTATGGAAATAAATTTTGACATCTCATGTCAACGTCAAAAAGAAAAATTTAATAAATTATTCAAACAACAAAATAATAGACCATCTATGGATTGTAGAAAAACAGTTATAAACCTTTCTGATAATGTTGTTTCAGATTATGCTATTGAAGCGCTTTCTAAAGGAGGAAATTTTGCGATAACACCTTTTGAAGATATAATTTCCAACATCGAAAACTCCATTAGATTATTACCTTTGATGCTGCTAATCAAGTTAGATATAACACCGTTAACATATTACGTAAAACAAAACCTCCAAAGAGCATCTTATCCTTTCGTCAACGACATGCTTTACTTGATCTTAAACGCAATGAAAGTATTATAATATTAAAATCAGATAAAGCTAATGCAACTGTTATATTAAATATGAACGATTATAACACTAAGATAGAACAATTGTTGGGACCAGAAACTTATCGTGAAATACCAAAAGATCCAACAAAAAAGTTTCTTTTAAAAACTAAAGAGCTGATTAAATTATCATCTATTCCTGAAGAAATAAAAAAGAAACTATCTAACTCTGAAGCTATTTCACCAAAACTATATGGTTTACCAAAAATTCATAATTCCTTTAAGGCCTATTGTTAGTGCAATTGGTTCTCCTACATATAACCTTGCAAAACATCTTACATTGTTATTACAACCTCATATAGGAAAAACACCCCATTACATTAAAAATTCTGCCGACTTTGTTGAAAAAATGCATAGTTTCAAAATTGAAGAGGGTGATATAATGGTTAGTTTTGATGTTATTTCACTTTTTACAAAAGTACCTCTAAAAGAAACTATTGAATACATTGATCATCTTTTTCCAAAGGACATAGCCATTCTTTTTCAGCACTGTCTTACTACAACTTATTTTCAGTGGAATAGTAAATTTTATGAACAGATTGAAGGTGTAGCAATGGGTAGTCCCT
The DNA here is from genome assembly GCA_036346205.1 of Vesta saturnalis. NCBI lineage: Eukaryota > Metazoa > Arthropoda > Insecta > Coleoptera > Lampyridae > Vesta > Vesta saturnalis. Next base: position 1,182,737 of record JARFJB010000417.1, read on the forward strand.
TAGTCCTGTTATAGCTAATTTTTATATGGAAAATTTGAAACATTAACGTTACAAAATACACCTAAAAACCTTCAGTTTGGTATAGATATGTAGATGACACATTTGTCATTTGGAGACATGGAGAAGAAGCACTGCATGAGTTTTTGGTTTTATAAATGGTATACATCCTAGTATTCAGTTTACCATGGAAAAAGAAACTAATGGAAGTTTACCATTTCTTGACATATTAATATCTAAAAATAATAATTCACTATCTTTTAAGGTTTATGAAAGCCGACAACCAATGATAGATACTTTCATAAATTATCCAATCACCATGCACGTCAAAATTAGTGTAATTAAATCTTTAGTGGATCGAGCTTAACGAATTTGTGTCATGAATTTTCGAATGATGATAGATATTTAAGAAAATCCTTACAAGATAATGGATATTGAGTTAACAGATATTCATAATGTTATTACACCTTCTAGGCGTAACCTTAAAGAAAACCAGTCTAATTTGGTACTGCTTTTCTTCCTTTTATAGCTAATGTTACAATAGAAGTTGAAAAATCCTAATCAAATTATGCATTAGGACTATTTATTAAACCTACATTTGAAAAATTAGAAGAACATTTAAGAGTCACCATTATAAGATGTGTCAAACTCCTTTATCATCTTACCGGAGTGCTATCAAGTTCAATCTTGAATTCATGTGGAAAAGTATAGCATCTGTGGACAGAAAGCCGACAAACGTAGCTTTTTGATACAAGTACGCAAAAATGATACAGTATGTAGAAATATTTGTAGATTGGGTCAACCAGAGAGGTTGTGAGCTGACCATGCCCTTGAATAGAATCTAAATCATAGACATTCAATTTGACAGATAATGGAAATATTGTCAATTACAAACATTATTAATGTTCGTTTGCAACGTGAAGCTATTTTGAATATAAACACCGTAATACTAGCTATCTTTCTAATGACAAAAGAATGAAAATCCGTTTAAATAAGGTTTTGGCATCTTATTTAATTAAAAATTGACATAATGATACGCTCTAAAATGTGTAATTTGTTTATCAACTTTTGGTATGTCTAGGTTTATTGCTGTAAAGTTCCTAGACCTTGAAGCAAACTGCTTTATCACCAATTACTTATGTTAGAATTATAACAAAGGCACTACTAATGTATAACATAAGTAGTTGAAATTCATTTGAAATTAAAAATTACAAAGAACCTTCTGCATTGTGCTTTTTCATGTGATTTATAAATTAACACTTCCAAATTATTGAATAAAGATAATCTCTTTAGTTAGAATTTAACTGAGAGATTATTTTATGTTGATGTAATGTTTGGAATTTGTGAATGCTTCTATCATTTTAAAATTGAAGTTTTTCACAACTTTACACTTACATCATAACTCGATTTAAAATTATTGGTTAAATGTTTGATTATTTGGCTCGAGCAAATTTCATTGAAATTAGCTTTCGTCGTAGAGTGTTCTGGTTTGTCATCTTTGAGGCAGTTTAATAATATTTCCAATTTTATGACCTAGTTATTCTTTTAACTTAAGTAAATTTTATATGTAATGGCTTTGATGTTTAGAAACTGTCTATACTTAAATGAAGCTTATGTTAATATGTTCATTACATATATGTTCAAATTTGACAAAATGTGTTTACTACATCTTTAACAAATGCATTACTACTTGACGTAAGATAACTGTAAGTGTTATCGAAACGTTTAGCATTGTATAATTTAAAGTTACACCATTAAAAATCCTATCAAAAAGATTATAGTTGTTTATGTAAATGTTATTTAATAAATATGTAATATTAAATTTTAATTGACATATTGTACACTTTGAACATTAGTCGTATCAGTAACAAAATTTTACTTATAATTATATTAAACCTAAAATGTAAACAAATTGCAATCTTCGATATTTATCGAGTATTTCTAATGCTTGCACTTTCTTAGGTACGTATGGTTAAAATTTATGTTTATTTAGTATCTTACGTACAAGTTCATTTGATCTGCCAGCGTTAGCAGCAATTTCTCGTGTAGAAGTTTGTGGATTTTCTTGTACATTAAGAAGAACTTCTAATTCAACATTTCCACGAAAGCGACGTTATTCGCGCTTAATTTATTTAAACCCTCCATACGTCGTCTAAATTGACATGATTCTGGAACCTCTCTGTTTGGTAAGCGGCTTCTGTAAAGATCCACTGCTTGTCTACGATTTTTATTGCAATCGTAAAAAACTTTCAACGTATCAGTAAGCTCGTTGTTATTCATAATTTGAGTTAATTCACAAAATATAAAAAAATTAGAAAAACAAATTGAAGCAGTAATTAAGCAGGTAGATATAATTAGTGATACTGGTATTTAAACTAAGTAGGTTTTGCGATTGTTTTCATGGCACAATTTCATATAAAATCAAACTTAATGTCGACATTGATTTTTCCTATTTTGGGTAATAAATATTAGAAAAAAATTAACTTGACACAACATCGTTGATTTGGGAAAAAAAATCTCTATCAGAAAAATTTTTAAAATTATAGGTAGCTATTCAAAAATAAAAAGTTGATATCTACAGAAATTAAAGCTAATATTGAAAAAAAAATTCAGGCCTGCCCGTTTTCTTTTTAGAGTTAATTAAAAAACTTTTTGGATTATTAAAATCGGACAATAAATAAGGTGTTGTTGACTATATATATATATATATATATATATATATATATATATATATATATATATATATGATATATATACACAGAGTGTCGCATTAGTACGACAAAGTGAATTTGTGGCTAAACTGTGCACAGTAGAAAAGAATGTTTTATACAAAAGTTGCTTGAATTCAAGCACGTCATAACCTAAAAATATTTTCGTGTATACAGATTGCTCCTTAATAACGGTACATAACCCATCTTTCTTGTTTTAAATGGAATGGTATAGTTTTTACCGCTGATTTCGTTACTACTCTGAACATCCACTTTCTGTTAAACATGTCGTGTAGCTAAACTTAACCGGTTTTGAGATATTTATACTTTTAGATAAAATATTCACATTTTTCGTCGAAGATCAAAAATCATTTTGATGTTACTATCAAATCTATGATTTTGTAACTTCGGATGCAATTAGTGCTAACATTGACTTTTTAAGAAATACTATGACATATTTAATTTTTATACAGGGTAAACCACAAATATGAATTTATTATTTTCTTGTTTCAAATGTAAATAACTATCTTATCTACATTATTACATTATTTGATAGAAAATTAAACGACTTATAGTTTTATAATACGAAAATGTTGTCTATCTGCAATAGTTTTCGAAATATTCACGATTTTTATATTTACATATTAATTCATAACTGTATCATCGATATGACACTATATAAAGACATGATATCCGATATATTGTTAAAGTGGTTGAAATAAATTATCTGTTAAAATTAACACAAACGCAATTATAATTCACTGTGGTGTGAGGTACTATTTCATCAAATGCAGATTAAAATATGATTTTAATAATTATAAATGATGACAATTACATGACCATTAGCTTAACTACACTTAGATGCGAATGCTTCGCGCATTCGCTCCTTGGTGGATGGCGGCGTTTTATATACAATATCATTCACATAACTCCATAGGAAGAAGTTAAGCTTTGTTAGATCTGGAGATCTTGTCTGTAACGCAATTGGCCCAAATGGACCGATCCACTTACCGTCATATATTTCATCTAAATAATTTCGGCCAATACGGATAGTGTGGATGTGGGCGCCATCTTGCTGAAACCACAAAGCTTCTCTAACATTTTGTGGAACATCTGCTATCTCAGGTAATGTAGTTTGCAATAAATTTAAGTAGTCGTTACCTTTTATAATGCCTTAACAGAAAAAAGGACCACCCATGTTGGCGACCTACAGGTCGGCTAAAATGGGAATTGAATTGACCATACAGGTGCGTGTCGTGTCGATTACCCCTTGTCCGTAGACAGTACATTCAGGAAAAATCTTCTGTTTTCCTGAAACTTTAACGCCTAGTTACAAAATTATGTGGTATGTGTGGTACCTGTTTTTCCTTAATAAATCCCATTAAGTACCGGTACCAAAAATAATAATGAAATTTAGAAAATTGTTACTAATTATCAATTATAATTCTATTTTCATTTGATAAAAGTAATCAGATTTTTTTTGTCGCTTTTGGTTTACAAGAGATTAAGTGTCCAATATACAGGGTTTTCAAAGTTAAGTCTGCACTATTGCTAACTTTCTTATTAATAGAGCTACGAATAACGCTTAAATATCTTTAACATTTAAAAACCGCTTACTTGCCATGTTTTACACCACAATAAATGCACTAAATGAATAAGGGAGCATCGCCTCTAATTTATATACCAACAATCTCGGCAAGAACCGTCTAGTCTGGACGTGTAAATTCAATGTATAATCGTATACGACTTGGACCAGTGTCCTATAAATATGACATCATATTTGGTACTTGTTTATTCCTGTTTATGATAAAATCAACGTTTGAAAAAATTATGCAGTTTCAGCAAACAAACTTTCTATTGATGAATTCTGGACAGAAAAGTTAGGTACATAATTTATTGAATTTTTAAAAAAACTAAGGAAAACTAAATGCGTGACAAGCGAAGAAAAAACAACCTTTCTTGTAAGTTATTTATCTGTTTACAATTACTAATTTCTTATAAAAGTAAAGGTACAATCATGCTCCTGAAAGATGACAAAGCAATATAACCTCAAGTAACTTATTCGTTCATAACAAAACTTATAATAATAGATATTTATGTATTAAGGGCATAATCAGAAGATTATGGCTCGAGGGAATGTTTATATTCTGAGATAATCTAGATTATCCTATTACATTTACTATGTTTTATTATGTTGCACCATGAAACTGGAACAAAATTTTAAAAAGATTCAGTATTGTCGGCAAGTTTTTAAATGCAAATGCAGTGAAATAAAGTCTACAGTAGGCTAATTTGTTGTTACTAAGATACTGTGATATTCCTAAATTATTAATAAAGGTATAGTAAGGTTGTTGTTTCAATAATTCTTTCAACTTACGTGACATATCATGTCATGTGTTTGCTGTCAATCATGCTGCTTAGCATCAATGACATTTCCGTACTATAAAGACCACATTACGCCCGCATTTGGGGGCGTATAAAGAACATTATGGTGGCAAAATAAAATAAAATAAATTATAAATTCATATTTCTGGTACACCCGTATAAAAATTAAATAAAGCATAATAGGCCAGTCAAATAGTACACAAAAAAAAAACGGTAAAATCGCAGACTAACGGTTAGTTCTGTTGTTTTAATATGTTGTTAAGACCACTACCAGTTAATGTATATCCAAGTTTGCAGCTTCGAAAAACCTGTGCTAACTTCGTAACACTCAAAAAAAACGGCTAATTTTTTTTAATTTTTTCGGTTTGTTCACTATATGCGTTTTTCAAAAACGGTTTAAAGTAGATACGATTTGATAAATTTGACACCAGAAACAGCTCTGTAGGTACAATAGTACGAGAAAAAATCTAGTGGGGCTAAGGCAGGTGATCACTCCATAATTTAGCAGTTCAGGTACAGTTTTAAGCTTTTAACGTTCGTTAAACAACATAAACTACCCATTGTTTTCACCGGTCACTAAATCTTCAGTTATCCAGTTAATGCCTACTTCAAATCTCTAATTTACAATACCGAAGTTATCTCTAAAGAAAACTATGGCAAGAGGCATGTCACTGAATTCTACTTGAAAATACATTTCAAACGCTATGGGGTTTGACACCCCTTCCTATTTAAAAAAAATTAAGTTGGCTGTGCAGCTCCCGGCCTTGTCCGTTAAAAAAATAACAAAACTGTGGAAATAGCAGAATGCTTTGTAAAGAGCATGTATTTTACCGATTTAGCTTGAATAGCTTTGAAATAACAAGGCCGGCTCCATACATTTGGTACGCACTGTGTATATATATATATATATATATATATATATATATATATATATATATATATATATAACATAGGGTGCCATCCATAGTACCACGCGATAGAGGACACTAAAATAAGAAAAAAAGTTCCTATGAACATAGGTGCGCAACGCCTTCGTTTAAAATATATAGAGTGCTGAAGTTTAATTATTTTTTTGTTTTATTCTTAATGTCTTCTTACAGTGATATAATAAGCGGACGAAATTTTGTATACAGGGGCTTTTTATCATGCAGAATTCAAATATGACCTTAGTTCTTTTATTACTCAAGAGCAGTGATCATATTACAAGCCCCCCATTACAAATCCACCTATTTTCAAACCTCCTTTCAAAAAATTTCCTTACCACTCAAGAAAAGTGAGCTGGCTTGCCGTCAAGCATAAAGTACACTCTTACAACAATGTCCAATGAAACATTTACTAATAATGTGTCCAGATTATTCCTTTTCAACAGTGCGACGAGTTCTGGAAACTCCCACTATTAACTTTTTTTTTTAAACAGACATCTTCACCACCCATCTTCATCCAAACACCTATGCACGTCAACAAATGTTCGAACATTAGGAACCTGTCCTAAAGGATATCATTCTCGATAGATACGTTGAGCTTTGAAGAAATTTGACCGAGCTTCTCCGTAACACATAATCATGTCCCTGTATTCTTCAAAAGTACAGTGAACCATTTTAGGAACACAAAATAATATGTACTATTTGAGTGATGAAAATAACAGGCGATGGAAATTTACGAAAAAACAAACGAAATCTATGACACTTGTCAAAATATTATTGTCTTCTTAGAGGTATTTTGTGTTCTTGATTTTTTTCATTGATTCTCTTATTGATTTTTCAAAATTACTTTCAAAAATGGTTCACTACACTTTTGGAGAATACAGGGACATAATTATGTGTTACGGCGAAGCTAGATCAAATTCTTCCGAAGCTCAACGTGTCTATCGAGAAAGATATTCATTAAGGCATATTCCTCATAATAGGAAATTTATTGACGTGCATAGGCGTTTGGGTAAAGATGGCTGTTTTAAAAAACCAAAAGTTAATAGTGGAATTTCCAGAACTCGTTGCACTGCGCGAAACGAAGAAACTGTTTTACGAATGGTAGAAAATAATCCGAGAACAAGCACCAGGAAAACAAGTTTAGCGGTGCTAAATGTTAACCGTGAATCAGTTAGACACATTTTCAATGAACAACTTCTTCGCCCGTATCATTTCCAAACGGTTCATTCACTATTAGAATATGACTATCTTCCTCGTGTACAATTTTTCGAATGGTTACAAAATCAAAGACACGATATTTTTTCTTCAATTTTTTTTACTGATGAAGCTGGTTTTAGCCGTGATGGTGTTCTGAACCTACATAATATGCACCATTGGAGTGATGAAAATCCTCATCAAACCGTAATTAAAAGTCACCAATATGGGTTTTCTATTAATCTGTACGCAGGTATAATTGACAATTACTTAATTGGCCCATTTCAATTGCCCAATCGATTGACAAGTGAACTGTATCGAAATTTATTGGAGAATGAACTAAATACGTTATTAGAGGATGTTCCATTGGCTATTATTGGTAGAATGCGTTACATGCATGATAGCGCGCCAGATCACTTTTCTCGATTGGCAAGGGAATTTTTGGATAGGAGATTTGGAAATACGTGGATTGGTCGAGGGGGACCTGTACCCTGGCCAGCTCGTAGTCCCGACCTTAATTCCCTCGATTTTTAATTTTTGGGATTCATAAAAAATGATGTTTATTCTGTAGAAATACATAGTGAAGAGCAACTATGGATAAGAATTATGGAATCCGCAGATAGATTGCGTAATAACCCAGGAATATTTCAAAGATGCCGTCAATCCTTAGGAAGAAGAATTGAAAAATGTACAAGGACAACAATTTGAACACCCTCCTAAAATTTAATGTTTTTTTTATCACTGCCCTTCATTGTTGCTATTAAAATTTAATTGTTGAAGTGTTATGTCATTGTTTTTGCAAATAAGTTACCTTGGCGGTTTTGGATAATTTGCATATATTTTTCTCGTAAACCGTTGGTCCTAGCGACTTCAATTAGATATACCTTTCTGAAGCAGAAAAGATGGGAAAACAAACTTTTCCAGCCGAAAACTCATCGATCCATAGAATATTGCTTAAAAAATCTCCATTGTATTGAACGGAGTTCAGAAGCCACCTACAAAATGCAACCCTGCCTTCTTCGTCTCCTGGGTGTAAACCATGGATAGGTTACAGATGAAAAGGATGCCCGTCGTCCTGTATTAATATTCTTACAATAGTGCTTTTAGAAATTCCAGTGGTTCGACTGACTCTTCTTTGACTAGTCTCCAAATCTCGATTAAATGCACGAAGTACGTTATTGTTTCTCCTTACCGTATTAAAATTCACCCGATTAGGATTCCTAGGTATAGCCTTTAATCATTGATTGCCGAATTGTAGATGCACGTTTGAAAAAACATTATGATGTGGCTGTCGTCTGTTGGGAAATCGTCTACGGTATTCTCGAGCTGCTTCTGCTGTATTTCCATTACAAAAACCGTAAACAAAATGCATGTCAGCATATTCTTGCTTAGAAAATTTAAAAGGCATTTTATTTAACGTTTGAAACTAGCAACCAAATTAAAAATAATTTACGAAATTACTTTTGAATTAAAATATTGCTCGCTTTAAATTCGAAATTAAATTTTGCATCACTGGCCTGACATTACCTGACAAAATCTGAAATCTCGAAAACGGTGCACCGTACCTGTACCATGGAACCATACTTTTTTGTTCCAAAAAGCATAATCAGTCGGAAGACGTTATTGGATTTACAATAAAGTCAGCGGCGTAGGAGACTTTTTTGAAAAGGAGCTATGGTACACCCATATCTCTGCCACTGACTTTCGTATCTTATCATCATTAGCCCTAAATAATGAGAGACAATTGGTTCACCTGTGTATCAAATTTAAAATTATTCAAAGCTGCGCTTTACAAATATTCAAAATATTCTATTTATTTTACAAAAGTTCAACACTCTGTATCTCGAAAACGAAGCTCTCCAGCATATATGTTCATATGAAAAACTGACATTATTTTTACGTAAACTATCCTTTGGTAAAGTCCTGCCGTTATAAACTGGAACACCCTGTGTGTGTGTGTGTGTGTGTATATATATATATATATATATATATATATATATATATATATATATATATATATATATATAGTGTGTGTGTGTGTGTGTGTGTGTGTATGTTGTCATTTAGGCTTCCACGAGTATTAATGTTTGAATGTAATGACATTTCAGTATGTAAACTCGTGTATTAATGTAACACTTTGCTATAAATAATCTACGTTTCGGTAGTTTGTCTTTACTACCTTTATAAAGATTATAAAATAATATTGATTGACAATATATATCAAGTCACTTGATCAACACTATACCTTAATATTTTTGTTTTGCTGCCGATCGTAGGTACTATATTTAAGGTACTGGTTTGGAAACGGTTTAGAAGAATGTTGGATAGTGTTACATGGTTATTGTTATTGTTTGGTTTAAGTTGTCGTATTACAGGTTTCCATATTGGTGATATTCTATAACCGCTTATTTAAAGCCAAGAGACGTTTTTCAATTCCAATGCCTTCTTTTATAATCCTTTCTTGCAACATATATGCTGATGCAATGAATCTAATTTTGTTAGAATCAATATTGTGTCCAGTTTTAAGGTGATGTGTTACTAAAGAGTTGGAAGCAGCATGTTGCTTAATGGATAATTTGTGTTCTTTTGCTTTTATGCTCCGTTTCCTATTAGTTTGTCCGATGTAAGATCTGTGACAACCATTACATGGAATCTCTTATATCCCTTAATCCTCACCATGTATTTTATCCTTAGGACTTTTTAACAATTGTTAGACAGTTGTATATGGTTTAAAAATTATACGGTATTCTGTTTTAGAAAATTTCTTTGCTATAATATCTGTTATACCTCTTACGTATGATAAAGTGAGTAGCTTCCTAGTTTTATCGATTCTAGTTATATATATATATATATATATATATATATATATATATATATATATATATATATATATATATATACATAGGATGTCCAGAAAGGTGTTGCCAAAACTGCTAGGACATATAGAGGGGCGCAAAATAACTCTAATCTTCATTTGAATTTTTTTCCTATCTGTCTTCGTTATGTAGTTATCGGCCTTCAAAGTCAGAAGTTAAAAATTTAATTTCAATGATAATTTCTAAACCGCTTCTTTCATTACTATAAAATTTAGACACCCTAACTACCTCATAGAAAGGCATTTTTTGATACTTAACTGGAATTCATTGTACCTTTATTGTACAGGTAAAGTCAAAATTAAGTTTCGAACGGTTTCGAAAATGCTATTTTATTTAAAACGTAAATTCTAACTAAAAAAACAATCTGTAAACATTTTGTAAGTGACGTTTCTCTGTTTTTATGGAAATGACTGCCATTGTGGATTGTTGACGTAAAATCGGTTAATAAAAACTAAAAAAAGTTAATGCCACTAAAACTGTAGTACAGATATGGAGGGATTTACTAATGAGGTGTGCAGACATGCATTTAATGCATGGTTTATCAGAAGGAAATGCTTCGTTAGTAGTTCGACCTTATGCAAATAGCTTTCCTAATAGGAGGCCCCCAAATCGTAGAAGTTTTATAAGACTTCACAGGAATTTACGAGAAACAGGTACCTGATGAAATTAAGCTCTATCACAATTAAATCTCCCTTACTTTAAAATGTACTTCGCAGGATCATTTAAAACCAAGCACCATAATGGAAGCAGATCCTACAAAAAGCACTAGACGTATTATTATGAAAACGAATATTTCAAAATCTACAGTTCACAACATCCGGCGAGAGCAATTATTATATCCCTATCATCTTCAAAAAGTGCACCTAATGTCTGAAACGGATTACCCTCCTCGCGTAGCATTTTCGAGGTGGCTTTTGTAAAAACAAGAAGAAACACCTGAATTTATTAGCAAGGTACTTTTTGCTGATGAAGCCGGATTCACACGGGATGGAATTATTGATTCTCATAATTTGCATATCTGGAGCGATGAGAATTCACACGCCATCATACAAACAAAACATCAAAACAGATTTTTAATAAACGTGTGGATGAGAATAATTAATACCAACTTAGTAGGCCCGTATGTAATTGATGGAACGTTAACAGGAGCAAAATATCGCAATTTCTTAGAAAAACATCTAAATTTGTTCCTGGAAGATGCAGTTGAACACTAGAAACGGCATGTGATTTATGCGTGATGGTGCGCCCTCCCCCACTTTAGTAGAAATTAGAGAGAATATCTAAATAACGCACATCCAAATCAACGGATAGGCCGAGGCGGTCCCGTCTCATGGCCACCTCGGTTTCCCGTTCTTGATCCTTTAGATTTTTTCTTGTGGGGCCACCTGGAAGGATTGGTATATTCAACACATGTTAATAGCAGAGAAGAACTTTTAGACAGGGTATTAACAAAATGTGACGTTATTAGTAATGAGCCAAACATGCTGTTTTGAGTGCAGCATCATCCCTTAAGTAATTTTAGAAAATGTGTAATGAAACGAGGTGCTCACATTGAACAATTTTCTTAGACATTTAGTGCAATCCCAGTTTTTTTTTGTTTTACTTTTATTGTGCTGTTTATAATAATGTTGAATACATTAGTTAGCCGCTTCAGTGTAAGTTTGCAATAAGTATACCTAACTCAAAAATGCAAGTGTTCAGAAGAAGCAGTTTACTATTTCAATATTTATTCGTTTCGCATGCATTTTCAAATTCTAATGAACTTAGCAGAATGATAGTAAATTTGTTTGTTGGACTTAATTCGCAATTTACATGTATTCGCTAAAATGCATTTTTCTCGAAAACGGTAAAATTTTTATGGACCACCCTGCATATTCGAAATTAATTTTAAAACGTTTTCCTAATGAACCTACACGATAATTAAAAAAAAGATTTCAAAAACATTTTACCATTTTTCGTATACAAACCGACAGAGCTTAGATGCCTCACCCTGTATATATGTATACATATATATATATATATTAATATCTTAATTTATTAAGGTAGAGCAGTGTTCCTCAAACTTTCTTGTCTGGTGGCACACTGAAGTCACAAAACAAAATTCACGGCACCCCTATTATTATTATTTTTTTGTTGCTTTTTGACAGTTAGTGAAGATATGAAGAATAAGTCTTTGAAAAAATAAAAGTTTTTGAAAGTAAGTAAGTTTATTTCAAAACAACACAGAAACGTTGAAAACATTATTATTATAAATAAAGGTATCTGGTGATAAAATGTGAACTTAATGTGAAATATGCGTCTGACGTTGTTTGCATATTTCCTTGATAATAGGTCGTGTTTTTGAAAGACATACCCTCATCTCACTGTCAAGGGACTTTAGTCTTTCTCTCTTCTTTGTTTTAATACTTACGAGTGTAGAGAATCCCACTTCATAGAGATACGATGTGGAAAACCAATAAGACCCTGTATTGGGACATTCCAAGATTTCCACAATAGACTATTTGTATTAAAATACGTGTTCATTATATCAAAAACATCTTTTCCCGTCGTAGTTTTTTATGAATTTATTGCAGCATTGTTTTCGCAATTGCTGTACAGGCCGGACGAATCAAAGTTTCGCTAATAGTATGAGGCTTCATTTCCTTCGCGATTATTTCGGCGACTGAATAAGTGGACTCTTGAACACGGTCGGCAATTGTATATCTTTACAAAGCTTTTACTTTGTTTTTCTTGTAATTTTATCAGATCTTTGACATATTCAAGGGGTTTCTTAGACCAGTGATCATGTTTTGTAGAGAAGTATCCCAATAGTTTACTGGGAACCATAGCTTCATTTGATAAAACCAAACCACACACAACACATTTAGGTCTGGAAATTAAATTATTACCACACCAGGTAAATCCCATTTTTAGGCAACGGTCTTGATATAAGCGAGTGTTTACATTCTTTCTTAACGCAACATTTTTACGAGAACTTATTGTTTCTGTTTCTGGTGTTTCAAGAGTGCTTGTTTGTTGCTCAACGTTAAAAATAGTCAAACCTTCACTAATAGAGCACTAATAATGCTAATCAATTCCTTAGCTTTCCTACAAGTAGCCACTTCTTGATCATTAGAATATTCACATTTTCTTTTTTTAATGAAAACATTATTCATGATATTGAACGACATAATTAACTTCAATATTTTATTATAAAATTCAAGTACAAATTAATAATGTAATTTTTCTTGCTGTAAAGAGGAAAAATATTTGAATATGATGCTTTTTCGTTATTGTCAGAACATATAACAATAATAAAAACAACTACTTAATGCATTCAATACGTTTAGTATTGCATTTCTACTCGTTGCACGGAATAAAACAGACGACTAGTAACTAGTTAATTTTTTTCCTGTATTTAGCGAATCGCTGGACAAGTGGCGACGCAATAAGGTTATTAGAATAGACATACTGAGAGTGGGAGTTATGAAAGTGTGGGAAAGTGAGATATAGTGCACTTCCAAGATATAAGATTGATAAATGAAATAATAAACCATAGAAGTAAATAAAATAGAAACATAAAAAGCATGAAATTGTAATAAAAAACCAATATTCATTTTTTATTTTATTTAATACTTTATTTCAATTAGTTTAATTAATTTTAATTTAATTATTTCAAAATTTCGCAGCACACTCGTGGTACCTTAATAAGGTGCCGCGGCACACGTTTTGAGAACCACTGAGGTAGAGGGATATTCGGTATATTCATGTGTAAAATAAATTATCCTATGAATTTTAAGACATATCTTAATAAGCATTATTCCTTTCCAAATAGTAGAATTTATGAATTGGTGGTTAATGTAAAACCAAAAATTCCCATAATGTAATAGTTTTGCATGAATAGTTAAATTACATATTCAGTTTATAATTTGATATTATCTTTCCATGAAACCTGACAATTCTAGAATAAATGTTCATTCATCTGATATACAAGTGGATTCAAATGATGTAAAGTTCAGCTTTTTAAAGTATCAAATCTAAATAGCGGTTAGCGACTCCGGATGTCAGTTTGGCTTTCACATTGCGTGCCAATCAGATGTTCCCGCATTGTGCGTTGCTGATGGTTCTTGGTCTCGCAGTATTCATCTTGATTGTTTTTTCACTTCAAATTCGTTTCCGGTTAAATTGTTTACGTAATACGTAACGTGACCTAAAAATTATAATTTGATTGAAAAGTTATTAGTTTGTTTGTTAAAGCACATGGTTTTTGTCATACGTGTGTGCAATTTAATTTAAAAATGGATGCTGCTACAACTTGTCTAATTTTGTTCTAAGAACTTTAGTGAAAAATATAATCTACGGGTGCATATAAAAAAATTTCATCCAACTTGCTAAATCATTTAAGAATTTATTGATTTGAGCCAGCGGTGATAAAATTATTACCGATTTGATGGCCTATTCTGTGATTTTGTTTTTGTATTTTAACCAATGAAAGTAATCAAAAATGTACCATGTGAATTATATTCTCAGTTTAATAACGGAATTAACCATTTCTATTATAACAAGTTAGCCGTGAACAAATAACAGATATATTCAGTAATAGTTAGTAGCTTGTCATTTAACAAACTTCTTTGAGGTTGTGTAGTGTTTATTAATTTGTAAACACTTAAATACTATTTGAAATAAACTTTCCTGTAGTGGAATTAACAGACATGATATGGGTGCCGGGAGAATGTATGAAAAATTGTTTATTAGCACAAAGAATTTACAAAGAGAGATATCCCGCACGAAGACAACCCGAGAAAATAACGTTGGAAAGGTTAGTGGATTGTTTTAATGGTACGGGTTCAGTAGTTTATGAAAAAAAGAAAAATACAAAACCTGTACTTAACGAGGAAGATTAATTTAACGTAGTGCTTGAAGTTATGCATAATCCGCATGTTAGTACACGTGAAATCTCGCGTCAGCATGATATTAGTGACAGGTCCGTCCGAAGAATACTGCGTAAAAATAAGATGCATCCATACCATATCCAGTTGTATCAAGAGTTACCCGAAGATGACAATCCCAAAGGGTTGCTTTTTGTGAATGTGCTCAACAACAAATCCACAATCAAGCAGATTTATTTGATTTAGTCCTCTTTGAAGACTAAGCCACGTTTCATAAAAATGGAACTGTGAATAGACACAATTTCCATTATTATTCGCCAAGTAATCCCCATCTTATAGCAACTCATAGTCAAACTAGGTGGTCTTTGAATGTTTACGGAGGTATAGTTGGAGATCACGTAATTGGATCATTTTTCGATGGAACAGTGAATGGTAAGGTTTATTTGGACTTTTTAGAAAATCATTTACCATTACTGTTGGCAAACGTTCCTCTTAACATTCGTCAAAAAATGTGGTTGTTACACGATGGAGCTCCGGTACATCACACTAGATTAATTATTTCATAATCATCTTAATACCCATTTTCATGGAAGATGGGAGGGAAGAGGAGGACCCATTGGATGGCCAGCTCGTTCACCAGAGTTAAGTAAAATTGACTTCTTCATGTCGGATTATGTGAAAACCCGTGTATGTCAAATACCTCCAACCAAACAAGATGATGTGAAGAATAGAATACGAGTAGCATTCCAGAGTATTAATGTAGAAATGTTAAGAAATGTCAGTCGAGAATTTGAAGATCGACTGCAACACTGTATTGAAATTTTCGGTGAACATTTTGAACATTTATTATGAAATTAATTAATTTTATTAGGATTTTGTCTTAATAACCGATGATTTTTGAATTTTTTATAATAATTTGTCACACTTATTTGTTCACGGCTAATTTGTTATAATAGAACTTAAAAAAAAAAGCTCTTTCTGTTATTAAATAGAAAATATCTCAGCATTTAACGATTTTAGCTATAGGGAGTGATTACTAAAAATGAAAGAACATAAAGTGTATTTTCACCTTTTAAAATAAAATACAGGGTGATTCATTTGAAAACATTGACAAAATCATGTGTTCGAGTGTTGGCTCGCTCTATATTCAATTGGTGCAATAATAAAGAAATGGAACTTTCTTGTAACTCTGTACCAATGCCGAAAAGTTATGCCTAGAAAAAATTATGGTTAGGTTGTTCTGTCTAGGGTATAAAGGACGTTAAAATGAGAATGATTTTTGTGTACAATTAACCATAACTGTTGACATAACCTATATAACGAAATGAAACCCTATATAAGAAGTATGGAGAGATGAGCTTAATCTAAATTTGAAATAATATATGGGGTCTCCCATTTAAAAAAAAAAGTATGTTTGGTTCACCCTGGTAATATGTAACACCCTATAAATACGAAAATATTATCTCAGAAATTACCGAATTAACGATAGGGAGTGCTTAATAAAAATGAAAGAACACAAACTGTATTTTCATGTGTTCGAGTTTTGGCTCGCTCTATATTCAATTGGCGCAATAATAAAGAAATAGCACTTTCTCGTAACACTGTACCAACGTCAATACGTTATGCCTGGAAAAAATTATTGTTAGGTTGTTCTGTCTAGGGTATACAGGACGTTGAAGTGAGAATAATTTTCGTGTACAATTGACCATAACTTTTTAAATACCCTGTTTGACGTAATGAAACGCTACACTGGAAGTATGGGGGACATGAGTTTAATCTAAATTTGAAATAATATATAGGGTGTCCCATTAAAAAAGGTATATTTCCTTGTAATATGTAACACCCGGTAAATACGAAATAATTTTTAAATATAATGTGAAGTTTGAAGTTGCCCATAATATTTGTAAATAACTTTTTTTGATATCTCCTTTAATAACGGATATATCGTACTTTGACGCACTAATGTATGTGATATATGTCAAAAACATTTTACACATTTGAGACATTTAAAGTATCACAATAAATCGATCCATGGAGAAAACAATTCGAGTGGGCTGAAAAGTATCTCATGTAAAAATGTTAAAACAGAGTTTATAAAATCCGATTTGTTTGAACACTTTAAGATTAGAAATTATGCAAATATTAGGGGATAGTCGCCTAAATCGTACCACTTTACAGAAACGTTTCAAAATTTACGACATTTTTCAGACTGGGTGGTCTTTATTAATGCAGATATTTAGTTTGTACATTTTTACATCTTATGCATTTTTTCAGATTCTAATTGATATAATTGCGAAAGAAAAGTCAATTTTTAAAAACGGTACGATTCAGGAAACCGGTTGCCGAAGTCGTATCACTAGGTTTCTTAAATTGTACCTATTTATACTTAACCATAATTTTTTTAGTGATTTGGAAAAATAATGCTAAGGGTATTGTATGAAAAAAATTTATTTGTAATATTTATATAAAAATATTCAGAATACTAGATAAACAAATGAAAGATTCCTATTATCCCATATCAAAATAAAATAGATAAGCTTAAAAAAAATTTAGAAAAGGATTATACACATTTATCACAAATGTAGCAGATCCTACCATTTTGAATATTAGACTATCTATCAGACTTAATCATATTTTCTATTCTGCACTCTACATACAGGAAACATAACCATTCCTCTTCATTTATTACTATTACTGGAGAATGATCTCGTTTCTTGTTCTTCATGTTCACCTCTTCTGTCTGTCCTCATCTTCCGAACCATTATTTTCATCTCCTTTTTCGAGTACTACTGTCAGTTCAGTTTGCAGGTCAGTTTGTTCTACGAAATCAGCATCTGTGTAAAAATTTCTTTTTACGGGCCAAATGCCACGTATCCGAAATCCATTTGTGGCATTTGCTATACTTTCAGCTCTACTGTAAGCTTCCCCTATTAAGCGTGCTACTTGAAATTGTGTGACCGCTCTTCCAGAGTGTTCCCTCAACCATTTTTCAACCGACTGATCATGATAAACTTGCAACGGTTTAAATATCGACACATCTACCAATTGCAAACTATGAGTGGTGTGACCTTGCAACTGTAAAGGGATAATTCCATTCTCTCGGGTAAGTTCTATGGCTGCTTTTTTTGAATGGGTTGTGTGGCCATCTAGAATTAAGAGCACTTTATTTTCCGTCGTTTGTTTGACTGTAGCAATAAAGTGCTTTAACCAGGTTACGAATAAGTCAGCGTTTATGTATCCAGTATCTGACATCTCAACAATAGAACTAGGAGGAGCCCCTTCGGATAGACCGCGGGCCATTTTCTTCCTTTTGAAAATTAGCATCGGTGCCACATATTGACCTGACGCGCTTGTACACCATACAAACGTTGTGTTAACTCCTCTTTCGCCGCTAGCCACAACGCCAACTTGAGATTTTCATTTATTTGCTAACACTTTCTGACATCTTTTTTGTACAGTTGAAAACCCTGTTTCGTCAACGTTGAATATCTTGATAGCCGTCAAATCATTTTCATCCACCTCCAAGATGTCAAAAAAATTATCGACATTGGCTCTATTAAAGCCTCTGCATCGTGCGATTAGAGATGACTCTGGTTGTCTAAGTGTGAGTTGGGGATAACGTCGCATAAATCCGTAGAACCATTTTTTAGCAGCCATTTTCTTAAAATTGTGCTTTAGTCCTTTACGTTCGACAAACTTGAAGGCAGCTTTTCGTACCTCTGTGATAGGTATACCAAAGAAAATTGATTCCAATTTCAGAATATGTTTTTCTAATTCTGTCTCCATTTCTTCACTAAATATACAAGATCGCCCAATTCATTTTTTTTTCTGCATTGGCATGAACATTGAAAGATTTTAGATGTCCCCTGAAAGTTGGTTTTGAAATTCGATAATGGCGACAAACCTCATTACAACCTATTTTTCCGCCTCGAAAGACTTTTAGTGCTGTTTGCATGTCTACTTTACTCCACTGACCATATTTTCGTTTTTCATTTCCAGTATTCACTTTCTGTAAAAGAACAATTAATAGTTTACGCATTAAAGAACATCGAGTTTCTTGAATCGTACCGGTATGATTTAAGCAACCATACAGAGGTACGATTTAGGCAACTTCATTCATAATAATAAAATAAACGATTTAGCGTATGGTTATGTTTAACCATGGGGAATGTACGGTAACATCTCTAATTTTAGAAACAAATACACAGTTTCAATTACATTCTCTCAAACCATACAAAATTACTTACCATAAGTCAACGAAATATTACGGCACAGGTATAGAAAATCTTTGATATGTATTATTTCTCCAAGCACACGTACTACTTGAAAATGACTTTAAGTATTACTGGGTGTCTAGTTAAGCTTACTAAATATACCGCAAGGTGTCTCGCCAATACAATGGTGAGCCAGATATTGAAGAGGTACGATTAAGGAACCGATGCGATATAGGCAACTTTCTCCTGTTATAGAAGAACTGCATTTTACTAGCTTAGAAGAATTTAAGCCCTGGAAAAAGCAAGAAGAAGTGAAGACAAAGGAATTGTTTGTAAACGCAAATTTTGCAGCAAATCTATTAAGAGAAGCGGATACTACAGAGTTTGTTCATTACTTCCAAGAACACTATACCAAAAATGTAGATTCATGGGCCTACTGTTATCGCATAAATACTGGAATTAACACCAACATGCACCGAAACATCACATATATTTACTTAGATAGGAAGATAAATAAACGCCTTGATCAAGTTATTCATATTTTAATGAAATTTATCAGAGATAAATTGTTTAGCCGACTAACAGTTTTAAACAAAGGTAAAGTACCTACAAAATTGAAAGAATTAAGAGCAAGACACAAAACTAGTAATACATTAGATGTTAATTCGGTAGTAGATAATGAAACAGGAAGGATAGTACCAACATCATCCACTGAAGAACTGTATCAAATTGAAGAAGGAAAAGCAAACTCTAATTGCAAGTTAGTGTGCACTTACTGTGAAAAGTGCATCCACAGTTATTCCTGTTAGTTTCTTCCATCAGATGGAATATGTGTAAGCACATACACCTACTATGCAAATTAGTGAAAAATAAAAATGTTCATATGAGCTCCAACCAACCTTCAGGTAGTTATAACTTTATTATTATTCTTTTATTTGATATATTCTTATACGTACGTAAACAATAATGATACCTACCTACCATTGCTTTTTACAGCTAAATTTGGGGTCACAAAACACAAAAAAAAATAAATGGTAAACATTTGTGTGTACTGAGGTGTTTGTCATTATTAAAATTAAAATATTTTATTTTTGAAGCTTTGTTGAATGGCTTCAGTTAGCATTTGAATAGTAAATAGGACAGTTGTTTAAAATATAGTGTACTGTGTTTCTTGTTTCTGTTAGAAAAGTTACATTATGTTATTTTAATACTTTAGAAGGTATGGGTAAAGGAATAATAGTGCATATTTTACTTTTTTTTATAACTATGAAGTAATACACAATTTTTCTAGATGAACCACCACATTTGACAAATGAGGAAAAGATGGATACCCAAGAAGAAGCACCAATTGTTGGTGCACTCTCAAAGACTAAATTGATCGTTAATAATGAACGACTGTGGCTGAAAAAGGAAAATGTAAACTTGAGGTGTTACAAATTATCGATAGCCTTACGTCCTTTGAGGAGTTGAAAATAGCAAAAAAAAGAACAGTGGCTCCTCTCTTACCTACCTTAGCAGCTTGCAGGGGCTTTAACTTAAGAAAAGTATTAAAAGCAAACCAAGATGTACCTCACAACAGGAAGATGACCCCACAAAGACGACTTTTTAAGACAAAGGAAACAGCAACTAGAAAGAAAAACAACTATCAAAGCCAGATAGTCAAGAAACAAATAATATAGCTTTAAATTTGTTAATATAGAAAATAAACATCCTTTCATGTTTGCAGGTGTTTTTTTTTTCAAGAAAGTAAAAGATTATTTATAATTTACTAGGTATGTACATGGTTTTTGGTTGTATTTTGATCGACACTTGCAACTCTCGCTATGAGAAATATTAAAATAGCTTAAATTCGACACTTTTAGGATTTCTTCTGATTCGCTAGAAGCTGTTTAGGAGAATAACAAGCGAAATCGGAAAGTTGGGCAACCTTCATTATTTTAAATAGGACACCCTGTATATTTTCGATTATTTCATTAAATCATCTAAAGACCTTTTCACATATGGTATCTTTTAGCCCAGGATGTTATAGGAAGCAGTTTCTACCTATAAGAATATTTTGTTAAATAAAGGTCTAACACATTGCTCACATTACGGTAGAAATTTTTTCGAATATCTTGAAAAGGACCGAAATTTTTGCTTGGCACCCCCTCTCTTTAAATTTGTTATTTTTAACGAAATAATCGAAAACATAGGGAGCGTCCCATTTAAAATAACAAACCTGATGTTTATTTATTTCTTAACATCCGATCATCAATTGTTATTCTTCTAAATGCTAGTTTTCTGGTGCTTGAGAAAAATTCCTAAAAGTTCCGTATTTAGTTTGATTTCTTGCTTAGTAAAAGCTGATTAGCTGCTGTTCAAAATATAATCAAAAACTCCGTTCTGTATAGAGTGCCCAATTTTCGATATACATATTTATAGGATATCTCGATTGCTGTTTAAGTTGTTTTATATTGAAAATTTTGAGAACAATTTTTTTAAGAGAAACATCTTGTATATCTTTGCATATTGTTATTCTGACGACAAAATTTCGATTTACACAAAATCATTTAGAATTTTATTACAAAAAAAATCTTTTGTTTTGCCATCACCGATACCAACGACAACAATTAAAAACGTGCCAGTGTAAAATTTGGTGTTTTGTACAATGATATTATCAATTTTTTGTAAATATCATGCTCTACAAGATAATATTAGTCGTAATTTTTATTTTATTTCTACCAAAGCTGCTACTGCCGGAAGGAAACAAACATTATCAAAGTATTGCATTGTATAAGTAATGGTTAAAGTACCTGCACTGATTGTGCATAACTAAACTTATAGAATTGAAATCCTCTTATTAACAGTAATGATATCATCAGAAGCCTGCAGTTCACACCTAAACCCTAATTTGCATACCAAATTGAATTGTGTAAGTACGTAATTCTATCTGGCAAGTCAGTTTAGCATGAAAATTAAAAACACAAAGTTTGCTGAACAACAGGGAACATATTTTATTATAAAACACACTTATAATAAAATAATATTGGTCAATTTGCTTTGGTAAATGTGAATCCTTGCGATGTTGCAGGCTCACATTACATTAATATAAGTAATTTGATTGTAATCTCATTATATTCAGAATTTCCATCAGTTCTACATACATAAAGACAAAATTTACATCGATTGGGGCTTGAATCTCGATAGCGCAGTTGGTTAGCGCGGTACTCTAGCAAAGTACAGGTCGTAGGTTCAAATCCTACTCGAGGTAAACTTTTTATTTATGTACCTAATAAAATTAATAGTAATGTTTAAAGGAAACATATTTTACGAATACTAATTTGGTTTTGTGTGGCATAACGTAAGTTGTTATTGAAAACTGTTGATTATATTTTAACACAAAAATGAGGAACCTGAAAAATATTTTTTCTGAAATCGTCCGGATTTGGTCAACTACTCAAACATTTTAGAAACAGTCATGCTATCAAGATATCAATTTTTATTTTTAGCATTAGAACTAACATTCAAGTTTAGTGTATTTTGAACATTTAAACGTTGGTAATAGGTAAATTTGCAGAATGAGTTGATGAGGATGAATTCACAGTAACTGGTTCTTCTGTTGTCCTTCCCTGTATTTTTTGCAACCTCCATTAATACATACATATATATATATATATATATATATATATATATATATATATATATATATATATATATATATATATATATATATAAATTTATGAATATGTATCTCGTAATAGAAATTGAGATATTAAAAGAATTAAGATACACCACTGATTGGAGTTGATAATAAATTGCAAATACATTATCTGCGTACCTGTATACCTGTGTACCTGTGTATCTGTGAACCTGCGTATCTGTGTATCTATGTATATGTGTATCTGTTGTGTATCTGTGTATCTGTGTATCTGTGTATCTGTGTATCTGTGTATCTGTGTATCTGTGTATCTGTGTATCTGTGTATCTGTGTATCTGTGTATTTGTGTATCTGTGTATCTTTGTATCTTTGGATCTGAATCTGTGAACATTAATCACAATGAATAACCTGTTTAGCGACAAAATGGATGATAAAATCTTTGAAGGTAGTTTAAAGCGAGACTTTCGTTAATGTGTCTGCAATATAGTGTAAGCAACGTTCCGCCGAAGGAAATTCGTGCTTAATCTTATCTTATAGTGTTGTTTTGTGATTGCTAGGTTAGCTTTAAAACCTGTGTTACATTCAGAAAAAAATTGCGTTTAAAATTTATGTTGATACCTATGTAACGAGGTTTAAGGTTTTGAGAAAATTTTAAAGTACGTTTTGTAAATTATGTTACGGGTGAGGAAAGTTTATTAACGATATTGAAGTAAATTTACAGATAACGTCAAAATGAAGATGCTAGAGCACTGGAATGAATTGGATTCTAATTTAATGTTGTAGTACAAATTTCATGATATTACTATGTAGAATTATTACAAATTATGATTAGGATATTTCAATAATTTCTTGCAATAAGCTAATCATTTGGTTACAGCATATATTGTACAATCTAATAAGTTCTTCAACGCATCAAACGTTTCAACGTTCAAAGATTCTATAAGAAAATATAGTTTCTTGTAGAATATGCAGTATTAGGTCGTTTGTTAATTCAAGTAAATCAGGTAAATGTTCTAAACTAGACTAAATGAACTGTTTTAAACAGTTAATAATGAAAAAATCAACAGCCAGATACAGTTTACGTGTAAATTTACAGTAATAGACATTTCGACAATTCACGTACTTAAATGTCAACTCTATAATATAGGTTTCTACTGTACAACAACTTTCATATCATCGTTATCTAATTTCAATGACTGTACTTTCAGACGTATGTGTCTACTTCATAGACTTGTTAACCTAATATCAGACCATATTATAAAATATACTATTCAAGTATAAGTCATTACATAATGATTATCAATTCATTATTGCAATGAATTTACGAAGTTAATTACAAGATGACTAATATGAATTATTAAATTAGTTAAGTACATATGTGCAATATTGTAATGGCATTTCAATTGACATGTTGATAGAATACTTTGATAAGTATTTGATAGTTAGATGGAATAGTATTGGTCATTGGTATTTGTATTCGAGTGATGCCTTAGATCACTCGTGATTTAATTTGGAGATTTGCAATAATGTTTCGAATTACTAGGAAAATTATGGATATGGATGATCAATACTATGATTGTAATCAGATCTGTAATATGAATCTCAAGTGAGCAATTAAAGTAGAATTCTATAAATTTGACATAATAAGTATGATATTTTATTATGCTATTAAATTTGCAATTATATTTGTATGTTAAAAAGTTATTTATGAGATATTTAGCAATAATCTGATGAATACTTAAGCATTCTTGGATAAATTCTGACATGAAATTTGAAAGATTACAGATACAATTTTAGAAACCATCTCAAGAATTGTAAAAGAAGTTACAGCTTTGTATGCAAATTCAAACTATCAAATTTTCAATGTTATGTTGTACGTAAATGCACCTGTCCTTATTCTGACATGATATTATCCTGTGAACTAGATTGAGTGTATGATTATGCTGTAAATTGCTAATTTGCAAAACTTCATTTGACTATTTCTGAAGTTCTAAGATGCATGAAACATGCTTTCTCTCGTTACCATTAGATTAGTTACATTAATAAGATGAATATTCATGAATTTAGATACTTTGAACAACTTAAAATGCAATTGTGGAATAACTCTATCTTATTCGAAATTTTCGCTTATTCATTCAATAACGTAAATTCGTACTATTACTTCATTAAAATATGTTAAAATTATTTATGCACTTATAAATCTAGCCACACTTAAAATTGTTACAATATTTACAATATTAGTTTTAATGTCAAGTTAAATAATTGCACATTTAGATTAACCTAGAAAGCTTGTATCTAACATTTGCAACGTACATCGAAATCATTTTTAAAAATTGCAGTGAGTTGAAATCGTTAAGTCTCACATAAATGTCTAAGCACACTTAGATATTACAATTTAAAGCTGAACTTTAATATCACTTTAGATGTTCTATAATACTTATTAATATTATCATAGCATTATAAATTTAATTGATGACATTATGTTCAAACGTTAAACTAACACTCTATAAAACTGTAGTATACAATGCATCATATGATTTTTTAAACTAGTATTACACGTTATTGTGATTTCTAAATTACAATTTATTATGCATATATATTATATTATATAATATTTGAATTGATGGTATGTTTTAGACTTGTGTATTCGTATATAAATTTTAAGATAATGTTAAATATATTATACGTATTAATTGTTATAATGACTATCATCATATCTAAGTTTCGAATATATGATCATTTGCTAAATATGACAATAGTATTGATGTACACTATTATCAAATTACTATAAATGCTTTGATAATTTATTTTTCGAATATTATGATTTAATTAATTATCTAATATTTTATCTAATTTAGTCAAGTAGTTGTGTTATATACGTATTATACTGAATTTCAATTTGTAACTAGATATCCTCTATGATATAAGATAGTTAGTAGTGTCTATCTGGATTATTGTTTTTATCTTAGATTTATCATTGCATATTGATATATTCTATTAAGCTAATAACTATTTGCAATATACGTTTTCATGTATTATTTTACATAGCTGTTCTGAATTTAATAATATTAATGTTCAAATTGTCATTAGTTACTTGTTAAGATTACTACAGTTATTATTACATTTATTGTTTTAATAATTCTTAAAATTATTTGCAGTTAATGCATCTTCTATTACTCAACTATACTTCAAGATTTTATTTCAATATATCAATTATATGTCAAGTTCAATAACTTGAATGTTTTAAATCATGTTGACATGTTTTATATAGTATTGTTGATTCTTTGTTATATCTAATTTTATAATCTTATATTTATAATTAGTATATATAATAACTATATTATATATAATCTTCATATTATATTATTCTTAGGAATAATTAAGCAATGAATAGTCTAGAGTATGAATGTAATATAATCTGTTAATCTATATCTTAAGTATTAATTTTTATTTGATATTCTAATTTGTTGCTTACTATTAAATATACAACATTTATAAATATTAGTTCTAATGATTATGATATTTAAATAGGTTAAATAGCAATCTGATATTAAAGAAAATTATATAATTATCAATAATCTTGACTATTGAAGTCTACAGTATTTTAGATACGCCTTTAAAGTTATTTGTAATGTCTTATAATACTAAATTCAATCTTAAACTTATTAATAACTAGAGTTAAAATATGATAGGATTGATTATGGTTATGAATAAATATTGTAAGTACAGTAAATTCCAAAACTTATAAATGAGCATTCTCAAAATGATTGTAACTATTAAATCTCCAGTAGATTATACAATCTCTAATTATCACTGAATTTGATTGCTTAATGTTATTCATAAATTAAGACTTTGTAGATAAAATTACATTAGACTAGTAACGTTTTTAATAAGTTAAATTAAGAACACCGTATGAGCTATTTATATGACTTACTATATTTAAAATGTCCAATTTAGAACGATAAATATCTAAATGTACAACGCTATATCTAGTAAATACTCTATTTAGAATTTAAGTACAATCTAATGCAACAATTTACGATACGACTTAATGACAAACGTCAACTTTCAAAGATGTTTTGACACATTAAGATATGTCATATTTCAAACAGAATACTGAAATTAGCATATACTTAGTAAATAGTACTATTAGTGAATGATATTAATGATGTAAGATGCTTTGTACATCAGATCAGCTCAATCATTAAACTTATAAGTATAACGTTAGTAATTGAGAATATACTACAATTATAGCATTCCAATATGGTATTGCGAATGGCAAGATAGTTAAACATAGCCATTTAATGAAGATATAACTAGCATGAAGTTTATGAAATACTAGAAAATAGCTATTAATGATCACGTAAACAATATGATTATTATAAATAGTAATTTAGTTGAATATTTACTATAAAAGTTATGACATTCATCTAATTTTAAATACATAAGTACCATGTTAGAATATTTGTATTAATAATCATTGACCTGATGGTTAGTGATACATATATGCTATCAGTATGTAATTGTGATCGAACATAATCAAATTTATGTTTAGCATACAGTATAATTTATAATAATTGTTAAATCATGTTATTAATTAAGATAAAGTTACTCAATTTGTTAGTAAACTATTTTTCTGAAATACTAACTAATTAAGGTTATGAATATTGTATGTTATGACATTTATAAAAGTTATAATTCTAGATAATCAGTATTTCAATTTACCAGTTAAATGATGTTTTAATAGATTGAATTGCTTTATCACTGATATGATAGTCAATTTAAAGTATGCAATATTATAAATATGTATATTTAATATTTTATTTATAATGAAGCTACATGATATGAATAATTTCTTATCATTATTTTAATTCATAAAATCATGCATTTCTGATAAAAATTTTCAATGAACTATCGACAGTTGATAATTTTAATAAGATTATTTTCTATATAACTTGATTAATTATATAACGCTGGTAATTACAAAATACAATTATATATTCGTATAAATTATCAGTTTTGATTGTATAATCATGTACAAGTTCTTATAATAAGTAATCAGTAGTAGTTAACTATATTGATGATGAATTATTCGAAAGATTTCGTAAAACATAATTCATTAATAAATAGTTTTTTAGTATATTTTTGAAAATAATGAGTCTGACAGATATTCTTGTAATTGCAGAAGATAAATTTTAGATAGTTATTTTAAATCAACTTGAACATATACTTATATAGTGATTCATATCATTACAAACGTTAATAGTAAACTTATTTAATGTTATTGCTATCTTAAGTAATTCTATTATAGTCTTTATGTAATGATGAAGTTCTCAAGACATTAAAATTCCAAACCTTTTATAATAATTAAATGTTTAAATTCTAAATCCATTTAGAATCTGACATATGATTATTGAATTTCATGACATTACGAAATTTATGTATGGACTTCAAATTTTAATTACATAAGTAAGTTATCTAATAAATATTACATTAATCTTCTGTTTTAGTCAGATCATCTGAATATTAAGCCTTCTTAACTATTATCTATTTCAAGATTCTAATCGTTAGATAACTTACTTTTTTTGAATTACAATTTGCTGAAATCAATGGTTTTAAACCAGTAGAATTAGGATTTGAATATCAAGACGTAGTGTACTTTCGATAAGAATATAAACCAAGATAAACTAAGTATTGTTAAAATATATTTTCATTTTAGTAATCATTTAATGTCAATTTTATTGAAGACATTTACTTGCAGATTGTT
Organism: Vesta saturnalis; assembly: GCA_036346205.1. Lineage (NCBI taxonomy): Eukaryota > Metazoa > Arthropoda > Insecta > Coleoptera > Lampyridae > Vesta > Vesta saturnalis. The sequence continues at coordinate 1,211,309 of JARFJB010000417.1, forward strand.
TAGAATGTGAAGTTTGACAGATAATTGTAATATGTTACTATATCAATTGAAACATAATGATTTTGAACGTGAATAATTATACTTATTCATTAATTCAATTAATTTATTACGTATTTATTGATCTTTATATTAAATAATTCTAACATTATTAGTTATGAAAATTCAATCAGTTTATGAACTATAATTATATATTCAATAATCAATTATATTCTAAAGAGTATTATAAGATATTATTTTCCATTATTTAAACTTAAAAATAGTTAATTTTTTATTACTAAGAATTAGATAGTTAAATTATATGTAAATGCATTTATTCGAAATAAAGTTTAATGGAATAGAAATGCATTAATATATATAAAAATTAAAGCATAATATAAAAATAATAAATCTAATAAAATTCATACATTAATTTATATTTATTAATTCTAATTAATTATTTAAATTTGCACCTGTCTTAAAGGCGGAACAGCTTGATGTACCACTGTATATATCGATTTAATTATAATAAATTATCCTTTAAATTTAAAATATTTAATAAAATTATAATTATGAATTTTATTTTAAGATGTTAGATGTATCAAAAATTTAAATTTGTACTTTCTGAATATAAATGATATTATTAAGTACAATATTAATATTATATTCATTGCATTGCTAATCATTTCGATTCATCTGAATTAGTCGATTATTTCTGATTTTACGATTCTTGATGTTTCGAATTAGTTAATTTAGAAAGAATATTTAATGACATAGTTTTAATTTTTATAAAATTTTTAATTTAATTTGATTTACACTTATAATGTTCAGCTTATTAAAAATTTTAGTTGCTAATCTTATTAATTTGTTAACATTAAATATTATTTAGAATGGTTTTTTTTTGATTTAATTTAATGGAATTTAATTTTTTTAAAATAGTAAAAAAATTAAATTATTAAAAATCAACCATTTAAATTAAAGTTTAGATTTAAGTACGGTTCATAATTTAATTTTATTTTATTAATTTTGTAATGTTTTGAATAAAACCTATCGAATTAACTTTGGGGAATTATTATGATTTTGCCGAAAGATTAAAGGTCCAAAGTTATGCACTACTAAAATGACTCTACGAAAATAATGATATTTAACATCTTTGACAATTTTGGTAGCAACAAATTGCTTTTTATGATGAAATCCAAACTTAGCAAATGATATTCAGATCAATTTATACCAAATAAATTTATTTTAAACACATCGTGAACCAGATTTATGTAAAATTGTGTCTCGCACTTGTATCGAGCCAGAAATTACCCCTTTTATGACCCAAATGTCATGTAAGCTGTCCGATACTTCTATTACCTCTTTCTAAACATCTCAATATATATATATATATATATATATATATAAATACAAAATTTGTAACAATGTAATGTTTAATGTGATGTTTTAATAATAACTAACATTATCTTACCTTTATTGATGGTTTTATTCAATTTAGTAATAAAATAAAGTAAATATTTTCTTTATATTAAGTTTCGAAATATACTCACATATCAAATGTAAATTATTTAATGTAGAACAACCAATTCTAGTTTGTGTGTGAAATAATTGCGATGTTGGCAAATATAAAACATCACCCTGTTTATCATTTTTCTTAGAAGAGAAAAGAGCTTACCGCACGATTACCTGATTTAAATATCTATTTTAAATTCGAGAAATTTAACCAATTCAAAATTAAATCTGGTTTTTATTGTTATATGGTTTCATATAACAATTAATAAAAGTTTTCCTATATGAACGAAACGTGGAAACGTTACAAAGGTATCTGCCAAAAAACATAACAAAGCATGGATCTCAAATGATTTGCATAAACTTACACAATATAGTGAGATTTAATAGGCAAAATAACCGTTATTCCCTCCCAAGGGGGACGGCGGGCTGCTCGAGCTTCCCGAGCTCCTTCGGCCGCAATCATGGATTCCCAGCATACATACATTACGTGTATATGCATGGTGGGATTAAGGATGGGTGTGGTCGGGATAGGATCGAAAGGAACGGAGTTATGGTTCTGAGGGGGAAAATACTACGCCAGCGTTCACCTAAGCAGCCGCACAAAACTCATGCAAGGTAGACGGTAACGATAATCGAACCCATTACCTCCCGAATGCTAAACAGGTCGTGTCACGACTACGCTATCAGCTCATAGGCGATCTGTTGGCATATTTGGGTTTAACGTGTGATGTTACTTCAATCGACGTCGTTTAATATATTATATGTTTAGAAGCACTCTTACTTATGATAGTCATATTCAATTTGAAAGATTTGCCTGATAATATTCCTCCGGAAGAGAGACGAACAGTTATTTTTCAGGAAGATGATGCCTCTGCTCATAATGTATTAGTTGTATGAAAATGTTTTAATGAATTTCTTAACAATTACTTTCCAAAACTAAGGAAGAATTGCAGAGAAAAGGAGAAAGAGCGTTTGTAACAGCCACTACAAATAATGAATTAAACAAGGTCTTTAAGAAGGAAACGTAATATGTGTATATCTCATAATGGGGGGAGGGGGGCACTTTACATAGTATTGTAACCATTATTCAATCTTATTGGGTTCATTTTATGGTTAAGTGTTGTATATTAGGATTGATTAAGTTCTGCTTAGGCGACCACACTTTTTCTTATTTATTACAATAGGGCCATGTATTAATGAACAAGAAATGATTATTGAATGTAAGTATGACACTATACTGTTATATTTTATCAACGGTACTTATATATTGCGAAGTGCCGAATTCATTAGCGCGCTTAAAATTTTTCTAGAAGTGCGGCATTTGAGTAAAACATAAATTTTCATTTTCTAAATGGGAATCATAGTTGTCCTGAAAACCTCAGCTACAATATTTTCTTAGCTTTTCAAACATCTTCTAAATATTTTTGTCAACAAGACGGTGGCCCAGCCTATACTGCTTTGGCAGTGAGGAATTACTTAGGAAACCGCCTCCCAAATCGTTGGATTGCAACATTCGGTTCGGTATGCTGACCGTTTTGATAAATTATGTTTTTCAGGAAACCCTGTAGGAAGAAATTCAGCATTGACAGAACACCGAACCAAATATTACAATCCAACGGTTTTCTAAGTAATTTTTCCGAAAGAAGTATGGGCTGGGGTGCCGTCTTGTTGAAAAAAAATGTTTGGAAGATGTTTTTTCGGAATGTCTTTATTTTATCTTTGTAAAGCTAAGAAGAACTGCCTGCTGGTTGCTAAGGCAACTATGATTCCCATTTAAAAAAATGAAAGTTTATATTGTAACTCAAAAACCGCACCCCCTAGAAAAATTCTAAGCACGCCAATGAATTCGGCAATATATAAGTACCCTTGACGAAATATATCATTATAATAGTATTAAGCGAGGTAAAAAAGTGTAGATATATCGATGTTTGGCTATAAGTCGAAAACAAAAGATGATACTAAATTTTCGATTTTGCTATGAACTCTAAGTCAACAAAATAGTACGTGCATATAAAAACTGCAAACTTCTATCTTTGATAGTAACAAAGATATTTTTAAAAAACAACTAAAACATTGAAATCGGGACATACTGTACAGTAACACTCCATAAAATTGTTTGAATATAATTAAAAATCTGTTATGTTGGAAAGAAATTTCCGGAATATTTAAATTTATATAGTTATTGAACGCAGAAAATAAGATATTAAACAAGGAATAAATAGGAAGCTAGGAAACAAATTTCTTCCCTTAATAATTAATTATACATAATTCAAAAGGTCTTAATTTGCAAGATAACAAGATTGTTTCTTTGGTGTTCTAAAAAAAATTACTTACACGGTTGTAACGAGCACATTGCCATAAGTAGTTTTCTTTTTTTTTTGAAAACCAAATTGATAAAAACTCAATATGTAATTGAAATTATGAATTCATTGGTTAATAAATGAATTAGTACTGTTATAATATATATATATATATATATATATATATATATATATAACTTTTTGTTTTGTAGAACTGAACCTAACGTACATTGCGACGTGTTCCAGATATGTATTTTCTTTTAAATTATTCATTCAATTTCAACGTTTGTGTAAGTATTTTTTTTTTACTTTTAAATTCATACATATTTTATCATTTCATTTCTTTTTTAAATTGCATGTATGATGAAAAGAAACAAGCTTTGCTTTTATATGATGTTAAATTGAATGTGGTGACTCAGAAATATGAAATTTCTATGGTATTAGTTCTGAAAGTAACCACTCGAACTTGGTGAATCCATGTAAGAAAAAACTGTTTATAGAAAAAAACTTACTGGCAATAATGCAAATCTTACTAAATTATTGAAATACTTTGGCTTTACTCGCAATAAAGAACTATTTCAAAGCCTAACACTAGAAAGTACGGATGCGGCCGAAATAACCGATCTCAATCTTAATTCGGTTCAAATTTTTTTTCTATTGTTCCAATTTTAACAAAATTTTATTACTTTTCCTAAAAGTGACTAATGGTATAATGTCTTAGGAATTTTGGTTTGCATTAAGCATATAATTGCTTTGCTGATCATAGTTACCTTTAAGTACGGTTGTGGTCATTATGACCGCACAGTTATTTCCTAATCTGTATGATTTATACAAATTTTTAAACATTCATATTAACACGTTGATGGACAGTAGGAAAAAGTCGTTGATGCCAAAAATGACACTGGTATTTTTGAACAAATTAGGGCTCGGATTATAGCAAACCGCCCAGAATTTGAAAAAAGTTAAAATTTTTTGATTTACAGGAGTTTGAAAGTTGACGCCGATAGACGTCCTGCCACATTTGAAAAGAAAAAATTGTTGTGACGCCGATAGACGTCTTGTTAAAAATATTATATAAATCAGGAACGTAGCCAAAGGAGAGAAAGCGCCCCTCCGAATCCCTAAAATGTTGAGGTAAATATTTTTATGATCCCCATTATCCATATACATGAATAGATTTCATAATAAAAATTTTAGAATTATGAACTAAACCACGTCACTGGAAGGAGTTGAATATAATTACGAATGAGCTAAAACAGTTCACATAGATGTGGTATGAACCATATATTCAAACTCAATATAATTAGATAAAATAACTATTAGTCAGTTCAATAATTTTTAAAAAGCATAAATAAGTATTTACATAAATGAAGATTCTGAAATTCAATTCAGAAGTTGTAACAAGTAACGAGCCGCTACTTTTAATATTAATTCAGGTGAAACAGAACTTGTCAGTGAAAATATTCCCAAATATTATTAAATTTGTAAAGGACTAAAATACGTTTACCTACCTTAGATGGCCCACATTTTCTTAATGAAATTTACGTACTAATTTTACTTAAGCCTTCTAATTCTTGTAATTTTTGTGAGAATCGCGTAAAGAGGTACTAGGAATTGAGGCGGATTCAAAATATTAATAGAAAATTACATTAAAAATTGATTTTATAATCGATAAAAAATTGGTATACATACAGGGTGTCCTATCTATCAATATACCTATCTTGAGGGTGGATTCTTTAACTAATTTCAAACACAAAAATATTGGTACATCATTGTAAAGGAGATCAAATTTTCCGTTGATCGGTGTACTAAAGAAATTATATTGTCATCCACAATGGTAAATTTCAAACTTAAAAAGCTTTACACTTAAATAAAGCAGGCAGTTACAATTTCATTAAATGTTTTACCAGAAAAATTAAAATACGCAATACTATTAAGTTTGAAGGGTGCCAATTTAAGTTTGTGGATGACTATATAATTTTTTTAATAAAAAATTTGACGGAAAATTTTATTCCCTTTACATTATATTCCATCACTTTATTCCTAAAAAAGTTATTTACTGCGACATGTAAACATATCCCTAAAATGGGAAAAAGTAGATAAAATTCTCAAAATCGAATGAGAATCGGACCCACGTTCATGTAATCTTTTTGTTGCAAATTGTGGCGTAAATATTACAAAAGCTGTTACATTTAAAGAGTTATTGATGGATTTATAACAAAGTGTCGCATAGAGGTACAATACTTTCCGAGGAACATAAAATTTTGTCATTAGGTACTTTGAAAAGAAGAACGTTAGAGGATATATATATATATATATATATATATATATATATATATATATATATATATATACAATGTGTCCCAAATTCGTTTCTCTATAAAGTGATCTCGGCTCCTGTTATACTTACGGCAAAGGTTAAATGCGGAAAGTTTTAGAGGAAGCTTAGAGCATTCGATATCCGGTTTCAGATTTACGATCGGTCAATTGGTTTTGAAAATATCGGCGAAAAACCGAAAATGGCGGATTTCGTTTTTCGCCAGTAAATCCGAAATGGTTAATTTGACAGTTGATTATTCGGACAATGTTTTAAGACGAATAAGATGGCGTGTATGACATGACACAATCGTCTTTTGTTTATCCCACAATCTGCCTCACCTTTCATTTTTCTTATGGCCGCCATATTGGATTTTTAGATTTTTTGACAGAGCGCAATATTTCCAGTTCAGTGATGTCTCACAAGTGTATAAAAGATTAGAGTTTCGTCGAAAGTTAGGTCTTATTTATTATTATTAGTAGGACATGATTTATTTGTCAGTAAAATTGGGTTTCATTTTTTCCATATAAGGTGGCTCTGACTTTGACGTTAAATAATTCAAAGTAGTGTTTTCACAAGTAGTACGCTTTTCTGTCATTAAAATCATAAACGTGCCACACAAATTGTAAAAGCCTGTTGAAAATGGCCGGTATTCCCTATTCAAATGAAGAAAAGTTTGACATGTTAGCGCTTGACTTGCAGTCAAACAGAAACGTCGACATTACCGCAGCGAGATATTTGGAGATGTACCCCGAACGACGGCAGCCTCATAAAACCCACTTAAGAAAAATTGTAATTAATTTAATTAACTATGGGGCCTTCGAACAACCTAAAAGCGGATACAATATTGATAATAAAAATCGTGACAGAAACATTTTACAAGCTGTCAACGAAAACCCCAGTGCATCGGTAAGAACGGTAGAACGGGAAATTCATGTGTCAAAATCAACGGTACAAAGAGTGTTAAAAAAGAATAACTACTATCCATACAAACCCACAATAGTTCAAGGACTTAAGGAAACTGATTTTCCAAGACGAATGCGCTTCTGCGTGTGGTATACTAGAATGTGTAATGAATATCCCGATTTTGCTAATCATGTCTTGTGGTCTGATGAGAGTAGGTTTACGAATTGTGGAGTTATTAATAAGCACAACATTCATCATTGGGCTGTAGCACGCACGCACGCACGCACGCACGCACGCACGCACGCACGCACGCACGCACACACGCACAAACAACACACAAACACACACACACACACACACACACACACACACACACACACACACACCACACACACACACACTACACACACTCACACACAACACACTACACACACACACACTCACACACACTACACACATACACACGCACACACACCCACACACACACACACTGACACACACACTCACACACACACACACACACACACACACATCACACACACACACACACACACACTACACACCACACACCACACTCACACACACACTCACACACACACACACCACACACACACACACCACCACACACTAACACACAACACACACACACACACCACATCACACACACAACACACACCACACACACACACACAACACACCACACACACACACACCACACACAACACACACACACACACCACGACACACACAGCACACGCACACACCACACACCACACACGCACACCACGCACACACACACGCACACACACACACACACACACACACACACACACACACAACACACACACACACACACACACACTACACAATACATCACTCACTACACACACACTCACAACTCACACTCACACACTCACACACTACACACATCACACACACACACCACGCATGCAACGCACGCACGCACGCCCGCCCGCCCGCCTACAAAAGTAAGTGATTGACTACTGAAGAAATCATTTAAGAGTATTGGAATATCAAATATCCTAACCATTTCAGTTTCAGTAACATGCTATTAGCTTGTCAGAAGAACTCTTATTGGATTAAAACATGTAAGTGCGATATTATTTTAGAAGTTAAATTGATAATGGTTGAGTACTAATATGAATTGCGGCTGTTATGTATATACAAGAAGTCCCGGAAAGTTCTTTACAACGCTGTTCCACATAGAGTACACCTCAAAAGAAGTCGATTTAACTAAACTTACTTTAGTCCAAAAGTTGATAATAACTGAACTACAGGGTTGATAAATCTGTTGCCCTATCTTTTCCATTTAAGAAAAGTGTACTTTATTGAAGTCGCTAGAAACAATCCTTTCCGAGAAAAACCTATTTGAAACTGATGACGTATTTACGACCTGTATTTAATTTTTTTTTTATGTTTTATGTTTAAACCCTTATGAAATTCTTATGCTCTTAAACGCAATGACGCTGTGGGATTATCCTCGTCATACCACACAATGTTTAATTATAATTCCTATTTTAGGATATGACAGGTTTTTTGCTCTTTATGGGAATTTGCGATACAACTACTGTTCGTCAGGGTACGGCAAATAACACTCCCCTCAATTGTTACTATTATACCAGTTTTTAACTCGTTCAACTCGTTCAAAAAAATATTTCCTGTTTTATTATTATCAGTTTTATAGAAATATATGTTTACACTATATGACATTCAAGAACCAGTTAAATAATAATCGTTGTAAAAGTTTCTGTGTTTATCAGCATTATCATTCATTGCAATTATATAATTAAGTGTGTATTTATTCTGTTACAATATGGTGCCTATATCAAGTCTTTTTTTGTATGTTCTCCAGTCTTTTTCCACGTAGTTGTAAGTAGCATTTAACTGTGGATGAATCTTCTAATATGATCAAATGATGTACATTTTAAATATTTTTTTGATGAAGGTCAAAATTTTGTACTGAAATATATTACAAAAGTAATAACAAATGTGGTAACTTATTGGCTTTTCCACCAATTAGGCCTTGTAACGTGCCAATTCTTGTCTGTCGATACCTTAATTTAAGTTTCAAAATTTGCATTATTATTGCTAAATATATTTACATTAGTATTTTTAAACATTTCTTTTTTCGTTCAATAATTAAATTTTTTATATCTCAATATTTTCTCTTCAGTCTACATAATTACGAACGTCCCTGTGTATATATATTAGACATGCAATTTCCGATTATGCCTCGCAGTTCAGACGTTATCTTCTTTACGTTTTGCTTCCTTTTTAAAAGGTATGTAAAGGCATCTATATATTATATTTAATAGGGAACGAAGGTAGGAATAAAAGTAGGAATAAGGTAGGAAAAAAGGTAGGAACAAGGAAACCCCTAATCTTAAGAAGAAGCTTTTATTTTGGTAATGTTACGTATCGTTGAACGGTGTGGTGTGACATCACGAACAGTACTTTGTTAAAATGGCGAGATAATGCAATGTCATCTTTATGAACATCCCATACGTTTATGTTTCGTTTATTTGTACGTTAAATACAAACGGAAATTACCTTTACATTATCGCATATTTGCCTAGGAATTGGAAATGAAAGTTCTCAAGCTACAGTTCGTTTAAGACAAGATTAAAATATTTATTTTGTACATGTAAGCACTTATCCTTTTAGTGCAGTTTAACTAAATAACAAATCTGTTAGTGTTATTTTGATACGGTTAAAAAAAGGAACAGCTGAGTCCTGCTTCTTAGATAAAAACATTTGGGTTTATAACCTATCACAACTATAATTTGTTGACATTCGTCAATACACGTTTCATTATTGAATACATGTTGAATAGATTGCATTTTGAATTTTAAGTAAACATAGATTGTAAGCTTATGTATAGTGTTCAATTTAGTAATTTTAAGATCGTATGGCTATACGAGTCGTTTTAGTTATTTTATTCTGATATTAATCAGACATTTTGCATTTACCAAATATACTTATAAATACAGTTGTTTAGTGCTTATTCACATTACCTATTATGTTTTGAGATACAACCTTTCTCAATTTTTGTTGTATTTTAATTATTAAACCTAGAAATTGAGTGGTGCCCAATACAACAAATGCTAATACTGACTACATCTATGGAAAAATCTCTGCCTCCCTCACACCGGATGAATGAGTTCTTAACTTCAGTAAGTTTTATAAGTTTGTATCTCACTAAGCTAGACCGTGGTGCAATTTACACCAAATAACTTTTTATTTTGCTATAGCCTACTGGAACTAGGGAATCCTAAAGTTAACATCCGTACGTGTGTTAAAAATAACCTAGTATTGTAGTCATTCATATACATATATATATATATATATATATATATATATATATATATATATATATATATATATATATATATATATATATATATATATATATATATACAGTGCCAAACGTGGAGAGGATGGAAGTTTGTGCAATGACGAAATAAGTTAGAGAAATGGTTTTTGACCAGGGGTAGATCAATAGATATTACAGAAAATATTTTTGATCATACAGGGTGTTTCATGTTGTTAGAGTAAACTTTAAATTTTTTTAATGAAACACCCTGTATATTATTACATTCCATAAAATACGCTTTCTTTTGATACCCAATTGTATGGGTTGTTTTTCGAAATAAGTATCCCACTTGCGGTCGCCGCCACTGATTTGTTAGGCAACATTTGTTTATTTTAACATGACAAATATTTTGAAACATCTACCCCCCCCCCATGATGTTCGTGTCATATTTTCAGTTTATTTGTGAAATTGCGATTATTAGTAATACAAAAAGCCTGAAAATAGAGGCAGGCCATCGGATTGTACTTTCATAATAAAAATTGTTTTAAAGCAAAAACAAGAGTTAATATAACAATTACAATTGGATTTAATGAATTATTGTAAATTTAGCAGACTTTTTGAATAAAATTAATTAATTAAGGCATAAAACACTCTTGATTCTAGGCAAATTTAAATTAATCTTTTGTAAAATTTCTGAAGTACCCAATTTGATTATGTTCAGATCAACGATTTCATTTTTTACGTCTTTTTCCAAATGTAAACGTATACAGATGGTCATGGAATTGTAGTTTCATGCTAAAGTATTTTTTAATCAAATTGTATTAATTTATAAACAAAACTTTGACGTTCTTACATATCTACCACTTACAAAGATTTGAGATACTGTCAATTCTGCAGTAAGAATTCGAATTTTCGAAAGTATTTTTAAATTATTTTTTATCCATTGACATTACCAAATTTGTCCTATTATTGTAAATTAACTTTGCATTATTTTCAATAAATTAGGGTGGTGAAAATGACTTCAAGTATGTATTATTTTCTATATGCAATGATGTGTAATAAAATTAACAAATAGAAATTACAACAAAACAAGAACAATAATATGAAAAAGAAAAAAATATATAATCTATTTCTTATTAAATGCTCTAATGTTCTTTCTTCAACTTCAATACGTTTATGAACACGTCGCACAATATTATTTTTCACTACCTCGTAATGTCGGTCATGTGACATTTCTGATTCTTTGCTTCAGATTTTCTGGTGTAGTTGGAATTTCTTTAAACACATAATCTTTACGTAACCCCACAAAAAGAAATTGAGCGGAGTCAGATCAGGTGATCTCGGTGGCCAAGAAATGGGTCCTCCTCGACCTATCCACTGATTGTTGTTCCAGTGGTTTGAAAATGTTCGTACGTCTCGATGGGCGGGTAATTTAAATACAACTCGCCGGTTACAGTGTCTTAAAAAACTAAGGACCTATAACATGGGACCCAATAATTCCCCCCCCCCTAACATTTAGTGACCACCGATTTTTTGGTGAACATGCCTGATATTATGAGGATTTTCAGTGCTATAATAATTCATGGTTCACTAAACCACTGTTTTTGAAGGTAGCTTCGTCACTAAACAATATAGAGTTGCAAAAATTAATTCTTCTTTCATAATCTTGATCATAAAGTTGTTAATGGAGCTCTATATGGTATCCATGTTATTTATGGGCATTTAATATATTTTTCTCGCTAGATTTTTTTATATCGGTCATATGTAATATTTGTGAAGTATGAGGATTTTCTTGGATTACAAGTAAAACTATAAGTAGGTTTTCATCGCTTGTTACTGCTTTTATTAGCTACTTACCTGTTTCCTCAAATCTTTGAGAAAGATAATAATAATGATAATGATAAGGTTTATTTGCGACACACAGGCAGTATAAAAATATAAAACAGGTTTGTGTAGAACAAGGAAAGTATTTGATACTATAATATTGATCCACAATTGTTTGAAGCTGCTCTGGAAAGCAAAAAGGAATGAAATTTTGATTCACTCAAGACTTTCTCATCTTGAAACGTCTTAGGTCGGGGATTTTTTTCAGCATCGGGATATCTTGTTGCATAAATATCAATAAAACCATTTCCTGAATATTTAGTCATTTTTAACACTTTTAATAAATTAAATTAGGCTTAAACTGATTGTAACCAATTGTTACAAACAATTTTTCTTTTTTCAACGGAATATTGTCATGGCACTCTTGTTTTTTAATTGTAAGTTTAAACATTAATTTCAACTAATCTTTGTTATTTGATCAGTAACCAACTTAAATTTACAAAAAGACGTAGACAGAGGAAAAGTTGATTTGAACATAATCAAATTAAGTACTTCAAAAATTTTACTAAGGACTGATTTCAACTTAGAAATTTCATTAAGGATTGATTTAAATTTACCTTGAACGAAAGAGCGACTTGTGTAAGAGTATGCACCAATTTTGCTAAAAAAGTTCTGTTAATTTAATTCAGTCAACTTGTAGTTGTTATAGTAACTCTTGTTTTTACTTGGAACGCCAAAGCTTCTTTTATAAATAAATACAAGAAGATTCTGTAACATGAAACTACAATTCCATGACCATCTTTATACGTTTACATTTACAAAGAGACGTAAAAAATTAAATCGTTGATCTGAACATAATCAAATTGAGTACTTCAGAAATTTTACTAAGGACTAATTTAAATTTTCCTAGAAGCGAGAGTGTTTTATGCGCTAATTAATTAATTTTATTCAAAAAGTCTGTTAAATTTAGAATAATTCATTAAATCAATTTGTAATTGTTATATTAACCCTTGTTTTTACTTGAAATTTTTTTTAGTAAGAAACTACAATTTCATCGCCAACTAATACCTCTATTTTCAGTCTTTTTGAATTACCATCGCAATTCCACACATAAACTGAAAATATTTTGAAAATGATTAATTTTAGGTGGTAATGTGCCAATTTTTGGTTATCGTTACCTTAATTTAAGTTTTGAATTTGTGTTAGTATCGATAAATATATTTTCATTACGTTGGTACCTTTTTTCCTTTCAATAATTAAGTCTTGGTATGTTTCGATATTTTCTCTTTAGTGTACATAATTACGAATCCCTGTGTATATTTTAGACACATACATTTTTCTTGTTCTATGCGCAAACGCGAACTCACTTAATTCATTTCCGTACCTTCTGCGTTTCAGTGCATGTCGTACCTTAAGTTTTGCTTCCCTTGCATAAGGTATGTAAGGCTTCTAATTACATTCTTGTATATATTATATTAATAAAAGGGAACAAACAAACAAACAAACAAGCAAACAACTAGGCAAGAAATATAAGCCCCTACATTAATTAAAAGCGTGGTGTATGAAGTCACAATGTTAAGTTCATAAATGGCATATGATAATGCAATGTCTTCACGAATTATAAATGGAGATATTTGTGTTGCATCAATAACGCATGCTTTATCTGTTTCGTCGTCCAATGCCAGCTTTCGTTGTTCGAAGCCTGCGTTGGTTATTTGATTTACATTTCTTGAAAATTACTTACCTTACCGTACGTTTATGATATTATGAAAATTGGTTACCTTTATATTTGGTTTACATTTTGTTTATTGTACGTTGAAGGAAATGGAAATTACCCTGTCTACATTAAAGTGTAAATGGAAAATGTAATCCTCATACTGCAGTTCGTTTTAAGACGAAGTTAATATATTTATTTTGAGTACATGTAAGTGCGTATCCTTTAATACGTGTAAGGAAATAACAAATCAGTATGGTGTTGTTTTGATACGGTTATAATGAAAAGAATATGGCTAATGTTTCTAAGATAAAAACATTTAAGTACATAACGTATAGTAACTGTAATGTTGTTGACTAGGTCAAGAATAATTTTAAGTAAAGATAGATTACATTTGTATAGTTGTGTTAAATTAGAAATTATTTAATATCGTAAAGCTGTACGACAAATACTGTTTTAGTTATTTTATGCTGAAATTAATCAGAAATTTTGTTTTCTTAAATATACATGTAAGTACAGCTGTTTAGTGTTATTCAGATTACCTATAGTATTAATGTACAACTTTCTCAATTTTTGTTATATTTTAATTATTAAACCTATAAAATTTAGTGGTGTCCAACAAGAATAAAATGCTTTACTGATTATATCTATGGACATATCTTTGTCCTCGGCCTGTCAAAAAGAGTTCTCAAACTACAGCATCGTACCTTGTTGAGCAATTTACCTTTTTAACATTCAAATCATCACCCCAATTTTTTTATTTGTTATAAGGTATGCTTGATGAAAAAGAAAAAATATCAAACGAGGTATCGAATGACATGAACAGCATGGGAGGGGGTTGCCATTTACAAAAATTAAAAAAAAGTTGTATTTACAAACAGCAAATATATACGCCCTGTACATTATTAAAAAAATCTGAAAATTAATACATTTCAAAATACTACAGGACACAAACAATTTTTTGCCATTTTAAAATGAACAAAAGTCGCTTAACGAATTAGTGGCGGCGGCCGCAAGTGGGACATTTTTTTTTTAAACAATTGAATATCTCTTAAACATAGACCCATACAATTTGGTAAAATGGAAGCGTATTTTAGGCTTTAAAACGATGAAATAATATATATGTTCCATTTATAAAAGTATACGTATAGTTTGCTAATAACATGAAACACCCTGTATGATCAAAATATTTTAAAATGTAGTGCCTATTGATATCTACCCTGGTCCAACAATTATTTCTGTAACTTATTTCGTCTTTATACAATCTTCCACTCCTCGTTACAAACACAAAAATTCTTAAACCATTTCATGGAGACATAAGGCATCAAAGTTGAAATTTTGGTCACAAATATGAACATTTTATTTCAATTCTATTTGTTTTGGCAATTACGTTCAACAATTTAATACTTTTGCAAAATGTATTTCATTTGACTAGTAATTCACTTTTCAAACATTTATAAAAGTGAATTTTGTAAATTAGACGTTTGTCAACACTGCAAATTTCAACAGGTTTGACAATTATGTCACGCGAATTTTCTGATTTTCAGTGTCATCACTACCGTACTTGTTTTCTCATTGTGACCACCGTCTGTGTGTTCTTGTTTTTCGTTTCGTTGTTAGACAAGCGTTTCGTAAAACAATGGAATCCAGTATAACTGAGTATGCCAATATGCCTCGGTACTTTGCAAATAATCATATGAATTACTCTGTGTACAACTCTGTATTTTAATAATTAATATCGTCAATTTCAAGTACCGACTTGTTTGCGTTTTACATAGTTGCACATGACTAAGTTTCTTCTGTGTTGCTAGATGTACACATTCCTAGTGTTGCTCCTAATGTACTCTGAAGCCAGTACGCATTTTTATATTAGATTTTTACCATAATAGTAAGGAATATATATATATATATATATATATATATATATATATATATATATATATATATATATAATATACTGCATGATTGAAATTGATTTTGGTTAAATAAAATTTTAGATAATTTATATATCATGGTAAAGTCAGATTTGAAGTAACTTTTTGTTTTTGAATAATTGAAGAAAACAAAATTGTGCATTTTTACCCCTGTAGCTCTTTTATTTGAAGTCTGACAACATTTTGATTTGTACATTATTATGACACTTTTAAAAACAATTTTAAAAAGTACCAAAATTTATCTACAGTCATTTGTTTTTGAATACATACACTAACTATTGTTTTCATATGGACGCCATCTTGGATTTTTACATTATCGAATAGTATTTTTTATCACCTTTTCAGCGATGTATCACATGATACGAGAATTTACTTCCAACTATCAAAAATTAAAAAAATATAAAATTGAAATAGTAGGCCTTGAGAAGGCATGGGTTAGCAAATGAAAAATTTATACAATTAGATTCCTAATTATTGTAATTTCTAATAACTAAAATAAAAACAAAACCGATAATAGTAACTATCATAAAACATGCTCGATATGTCCCCTCTACACTCCACACATTTTCTACATTTTCATATCATGTAATACATTGTAGAAGAGTGTTAAAATCCACTATTCGATAATGTAAAAATCCAAATAGCGTCCAAAAACAAAAGTTAGAAATGTATTAAATTTTGTAAGTAAAAACAGTTAAATTAGCAAGGGTTTAAGTTTTTGATATATATATATATATATATATATATATATATATATATATATATATATATACAGTGTGTCCGAGATTCAGCATGCATGTATTGCTATATTCGTTAATATTGAAGATAGAATGTCGGTTAAATGCGGAAAGTTTTAGAGAATTTTATGGCTATCATCATGGTAATGTCAGATTTGTAGTGAATTTTTTTGTTTTTGACACAGACGGTGGTCACAATGAGAAAACAAGTACGGTAGTGATGACACTGAAAATCAGAAAATTCGCGTGACATAATTGTCAAACCTGTTGAAATTTGCAGTGTTGACAAACGTCCTAATTTACAAAAAATGCACTTTTATAAATGTTTGAAAAGTGAATTACTGGAGTCAAATGAAATACGATTTTGCAAAAGTATTAAAATGTTAAACGTAATTGCCAAAACAAATAGAATTGAAATAAAATGTTCATATTTGTGACCCAAAATTTCCAACTTTGATGCCCTTATGTGGCTCCATGAAATGGTTTAGAGAATTTTTGTGTTTGTAACGAGGAGGGGGTGGAAGATTGTATAAAGACGAAATAAGTTAGAGAAATATTTTTTGGACCAGGAGTAGATATCAATAGGCACTACATTTTAAAAATATTTTTGATCATACAGGGTGTTTCATGTTATTGGAGCAAACTATACGTATACTTTTATAAATGGAACACCCTATATATTATTTAATCGTTTTTGGAAAGCCCCTAAAATACGCTTCCATTTAATACCAAATTGTATGGGTCTATCCCCGTTTAAGAGATATTCAATTGTTTAAAAAAAAATGTCCCACTTGCGGCCGCCGCCACTAATTCGTTAAGCGACTTTTGTTCATTTTAAAATGGCAAAAAATCGTTTGTGTCCTGTAGTATTTTGAAATGTATTAATTTTCAGATTTTTTTAATAATGTACAGGGCGTATATATTTGCTGTTTGTAAATACAACTTTTTTTTAATTTTTGTAAATGGCAACCCCCTCCCATGCTGTTCATGTCATTCGATACCTCGTTTGATATTTTTTCTTTTTCATCAAGCATACCTTATAACAAATAAAAAAAATGGGGTGATGATTTGAATGTTAAAAAGGTAAATTGCTCAGCAAGGTACGATGCTGTAGTTTGAGAACTCTTTTTGACAGGCCTGAGGGAGGCAGAGATATGTCCATAGATATAATCAGTAAAGCATTTTATTCTTGTTGGACACCACTAAATTTTATAGGTTTAATAATTAAAATATAACAAAAATTGAGAAAGTTGTACATTAATACTATAGGTAATCTGAATAACACTAAACAGCTGTACTTACATGTATATTTAAGAAAACAAAATTTCTGATTAATTTCAGCATAAAATAACTAAAACGGTATTTGTCGTACAGCTTTACGATATTAAATAATTTCTAATTTAACACAACTATACAAGCATGTAATCTATCTTTACTTAAAATTCAAAATGCAATATGATCAACACTGTATTTAATAATAAAAATTATTCTTGACCTACGTCAACAACATTACAGTTACTATAGGTTATGTACTTAAATTTTTTTATCTTAGAAACATTAGCCAGCTATTCTTTTTTCATTATAACCGTATCAAAACAACAGCATACTGATTTGTTATTTCCTTACACGTATTAAAAGGATACGCACTTACATGTACTCAAAATAAATATATTAACTTCGTCTTAAAACGAACTGCAGTATGAGGATTACATTTTCCATTTACACTTTAATGTAGACAGGGTAATTTCCATTTGTCTTCAACGTACAAATAAACAAAATGTAAACCAAATATAAAGGTAACGCAATTTTCATAATATCATAAACGTACGGTAAGGTAAGATAATTTTCAAGAAATGTAAATCAAACAACCAACGCAGGCTTCGAACAACGAAAGCTGGCATTGGACGACGAAAGCAGAATAATAGCATGCGTTATTAATGCAACACAAAGGTATCTCCATTTATAATTCGTGAAGACATTTCATTATCATATGCCATTTTATGGAACTTAACATTGTGACTTCATACACCACGCTTTTAATTAATGTAGGGGCTTATATTTCTTGCCTAGTTGTTTGCTTGTTTGTTTGTTTGTTCCCTTTTATTAATATAATATATACAAGAATGTAATTAGAAGCCTTACATACCTTATGCAAGGGAAGCAAAACTTAAGGTACGACATGCACTGAAACGCAGAAGGTACGAAAATGAATTAAGTGAGTTCGCGTTTGCGCATAGAACAAGAAAAATGTATGTGTCTAAAATATACACAGGGATTGGTGATTATAAAATTCTCTAAAACTTTCCCCATTTAACCGACATTCTATCTTCAATATTAACGAATATAGCAATACATGCATGCTGAATTCGGACACACTGATATATATATATATATATATATATATATATATATATATATATATATATATATATATATATATATTATTATTATATATATATATATATATATATATATATATATATATATATATATGTTGGTGTGTGACGTCATCAGTGAGGTGGCGGGCGGTTAGGGGGGAGAGTGGGGGTCGTAGTTGGGGTGAGGATAGGGTCGGCTTCTTTTCGGGGGCGTTTTTCAACCCTTTGATGATGTTTTTTCCCTTAATTAGTGCCCTTTTGGATGAATTTAGAGCCTTTTTGTCAGTTCAGTACCTGAGTGAGGGTGGGGCCGGATTTTTTTTGGGGTCGACTTCAGCCCCTTGATGGAGTTTTCATCCCCTTGACGGCATTTTCACCCCTAATTAAGGCCTTTGCGAGAAATTTGAAATTTTGTTGAAACCTCATACTAGCACATAAGACAGGCCTTCGAACTTGCTTTAGGGTCTTAACGTATGGAGAAGGCGTGGGAAAGATCAAAGTCCAATTGTTTTAATTATGCGTCACAATGAAAGCCCTTAGCCATTTTATTTTGACGGAAAGTTTAAATTGTATTCTAATAAGGTGTGCTAAATTTCAAGACAGGTATAGAACACGGGAGCTTGCTCGCGGTTCTTCGCCCCCCTGGCACGGATCACATTTTAATTATGAGTCATAATCCAATTCCTAACCCAGTTCTTTTCAGATCAATGTCAATCAAGTCAGCGGTATATTTTAAAAAGTGCATGCAGATCCCTGTAATTTCATAAGATAGGTATCGACCTCCGTAAGATGTTCTCAGGTTTTCGTCTGACCCCTGATTGCTTGTATAGCAAGGAATAGGCAATTAAAAATTCATAAAAAAATTAATTCCGTACATTGATGAGTTTTATTATCTTAAGATTGATAGTAAGAAAGATACTTTTTAAAATTGTGTTAGAAGAAATGTATAAACACGTAGATTGGTTATTTTGCTAAATTTAGTGACGAGTATTTTTACATTCTGTGCAGTTCTGATATGATAAGTTATCGTCTGGGGTATATTTCCGTTAAGTGGTTTACGAAAAGTCGACCGTATGTAATAGTGACAGCCTCGATTGTGTAAGCTTTTGTAAATATTGTTGAGAACTTATCTGTATTATTAGTATTAAGTTTGACACACTCCTGAGTTGACATCATTCTCTTGCTTTTTTTATCGTTGAATTTCCATGTGAAACGATAAATTGTTAATTTACCGAATCGAACTACTTTTAAGAGGGACAGAGGACTGCTTCCCTTTTTGTTTGGTCGTAGTAAAGATGTAGAAGGAAAAGGTTGGGGGCGCGCCCGATGTAATTTGAGAGCGGATTGAACTTATTTGCGGTCTGCCGGGGTTAATTGAAGTTTCCGTAGGGAGAGTGTTCCTGTTCACTCTTTTGGGGATTTTGAAGAGTATTTTGCCACCCCGTTGACATTATTTCGTTGTGTATCGATTGTCAGAACTAACATTTTAAGGGACTATCGAAGTGGACTATCTTAAAGATAGTGCTATTTCTTTATTCTTGGGACAAAATCGCGTTTTCAGTATATTCACTAGGTACATTCGCGCACGCAGCTGCTCCAACAAATGACAAAAAATTGTAAATAAATATTTTCGCTTTAATAAAATTTGTGTACATAAAGGACAAAGAGAGTTTGGTAAATAAATTAACGCGTAGTCTATCAGCACGTCATTTGATTGCGTGCAGGTCCAAATATTTTGCAGCTTTGTAGGGAACATCGTACCGGTTGCTAATTTACCGATTGACCGGGTTTTAGACAAAAGGTAAGCTTTTTTGTTTGTTCATTTATAAACATTCTGGCGCCTATATGATCTAAGACTGCTAAACGCATAAATTAGGAACACGCCCACCCCCTTTTTCCACTGAGCTACAGGCTCCTTCATTATCTGTTAGTTCCGATCTATTGCTTTTTCCGCTCGTAACAATTGTAGTAACATATTGTCTGTTCAAGCCTTACTTTTTAATTAGATGTTTACTTTTTTCTTATGAATATGGAAAGATCCAAATTAGTTACAAGAAGAAGGGGAATGGAAGAAGAAAGGTTTCAGTTATCCACAATTCACTAAATAAAATTAGTATGTACAACACCAACATATAAGGTAAATTTGCAAATTGATAACCTCTCTTTAGTTAAAAGGTTTGAACTTAATATATAATAATATTTTTTTGGAAAACTTCTAACGGCTGTTTTAGTGGTGATAACGCTGAATTTTGGGAGAATATTTATTATAGTTTTGCATCAAGAAATTTGAGTTACCTGCAAGAAAAAACCGTTACTAAAAATAAATATATGATAAAAAAAATTCATCCATAATCCTGTAATCTCCATATTATAACTTGATAACAAATAACCAACTGATGAATCGTTCTTGTTTGATTAAGCCACAGTTCAAACTGCTGCTGATAGTGTAGCTTTGTGGAAAAAGGGCTTCTTACCCAGAAATGTTCTATTGTATTATTGAAATGGTATACAGATGGGTTAGACTTGCACATTTTATACTATACCGAATTGCATTTCCACTACAATCAAACGTAGAAACTTATTTATTATATAAAAATTATTATTTGAATCCAAAATTATTCTGTAAGCTGTAATAAAGCCTTCCAGAACATCAATTTTTTTTTATAATGTAAAAGCTTTTACTGAATTTTGCACGATGTTTTAATACAGTTTTACACGTAGTGGAAAAACGTTTCTAAGACGCGTATTTCTAACCAACATTTAAATTGAAAAAGCTTTATTTAACCTCAAACTCATTCACTATAAGATGAAAGAGAAAATTACTTAATAAATATTTGAGAAATACGAAGTGACTTTATGGCTGGATAAAATTAAGATTTTCAATTTAAATTATAAGCCCCTAAACTTTAAATTCATCTCAGCTGTGTGTACGTGAATGTTTTAATAACTGAGCTGTTTCCCTTCTCATAAACAACTAATGTATAAGCTATTATTTAAATTATCTTAACAACTAATATAAAATCACAAATCCGCTTTATATCACTTAAGGGTTAATTTACTCTAAATTACAAAATGAGAATAAGCAAATTAAACCCAAGCACATACTTTACTTACAATGAAAAACAGCATACGTCATCCATATTTATCATTATGAGTCATTAGACATAGCGGTATGTAAGTCTAACCACTTGTAAAATATGAGAAACTTATGATTTGGGGGTTTATTCACACAATTTCCGTAATCTAATTAGAGTTTCATGAGTTGTCCCGAAGGAATACATTAAACGAAGCAAAACAGTCGTATCATTTGCAATAAATCGTTTTAGGTGTAATTTTTCATTAAATGTGAATTTATACGTAAACTTCTTAATCATTAAGAAGTTATACTTTTCTTTGTGCGTAATCGAGATAAAGTTCGGCGCTTTTAAAATTTAGTATACAAAGAATTAATAAAGAAAACTTTCTCAAATTCACAGTAAAGCCTGCATAAATAGCCCTAAAGTTATGATCGCACCATCCTAACTTTACAGTTGTTTTTGTGTAGTATTAAACGTATTATTTAACTTAGCAGATTTAAAAAATCAGATAAAAGTTGCAGTAAGTACTATGAGGATCCTGGACCGCATATGAATCTACATGTGTAAGAAAGTGGAAGATAGGTAATTGCAAAAGGTGTGTGGGAGGGAGAAAATGTGTCAAGGTTGAAGCCACCCCTTTTTTGTGGGAAATTTAAAATTCAAAGTCAAGTTCACTAACCTCTAGGGGTATCATACTAGGATTCTTAGAACACGCACCCTTTAACATTGCATATTACCTTAAATGCTCTTACTATGACTCATTATGACAATTTCATTTATATAGGTGAGAGGATTATATACAGTGGTTTGTCAGATAACTACAAAGGATTACAAACTGGACAAACGCAATTCTTACTACCATCATACCAATAGACGCGCTAACTAACGATCAAATTGCTAATTTTGAATACGCTGCTGTCTGTCATATTCTCAATCGGGTTTTTCAATCGACGGATATTAGGGTGAGGAACCATAACACTTTGACGGTGAAGTTTTGGGGTGCGGTATGTCAAAATTGTAACTCAGATTTTAAAAACACAATAATGGTCCCTGCTGTATTCCATAACCTATGTGGTTATGATTTACATTTCCTCATTTGAGAGCTAGGTATGGGTTCCTCAGGAGAAAATACTTTTAAACAAGGAGAGTCCTTCAAAAATTCTGTGGATAATAGCAGCATACAATTTAGATTAAAACCTTCTTTAGGTTTATGAGTACTAGTATTGATGAGCTAGTGGCTAATTTAGATAACAATAAAAAGCTAATTACGAAATCCCCGGATAGTAACGACAATGAATTTAATTTGTTAGTGTGCTCATACGAACACGCTGATTTATGGGACCTTACTAATCAAGATTTACATGCGATTCAAGTCTGGAACATCTTTGAGGTACATACAAATATTTGGGAATGCAGTAAAACAATAAACTAAAAAACGACAACGTAAAATAGCAATTGAAACAAACATACACCCGACTATCACAGACAGCACTAGAATATACCTTAATTCTATAAACGCTACAAAAGCAATAAACTGATACGCCATACCAGTACTGACGTATACGTTTGGAAATATCCCAAGGAGTGAAACTGACCTAGAATCACTAAACAGGATTACAAGAACAGTTATGACAAAATACGTAAATCACTATGCTAATGCGATAACAAAGAATAAAGCTTCCACGCTCATAAGGAGACAGGATTAATTGACATAAATAAGGTATGCAAAAAACATACACATAACCTCAAATTTCCAAAGTAGAAACGAACATCCATTACACAACGCAGTTAACACTATAGACAAGAACTATACACAACTAGCGCTGGCCAATGACGAAACATACGATGTACAGTCAAATATAAGCTAAAAATGAGAACAATCGTCAGAAAAAAATTACATGGCGACATGGGAGCATGATTATACAACCTCACAGTATTAAAAAAGTCCTACACCTGGCTAAAAAAGGGAGAGCTGTATCCTGAGCTTTCCTATTGCTATACAGAACCAAGTAGTAAGTACCAGAAATTGTCCAAAGCACATCTTAAAAGAAGCAATTGAGCCACCAAATAAGTGAAACTCTAGATCACGTTATATGAGGGTGTTCTGTGCTGGTGCTTAGGCAATACATCAAAAGACACAATGACACCGCAAAAAGCAATATAATTTGGAAACACACACAGAGCCATTTTACAAGTATTAGTCATCTATTATTAGATTAGATTAAATTATTATTAGAAAGCAACACGTACAAATTATGTTATAACTACACCATTATAACTCACAAAACGATTAAAGCTAATAGATCAGATATAACACTCTTAGATAAATTAAACAAACAAGCTTACCTAAAGAGGCCACAATACCAAATACCTATAACCTCATACAGAAACACCAAGAAAAGATTAATAAGTATGTACCGCTAGCAACTTAAAAGAATATGGAACTTACAAAAAGTTAAAATAGTCGGCATAATACTCTCAGCCACGGGAATAGAAACATTCCAGAACACATCATTTACATTATGCAAAAGTGCACTATTCTGAGAGCATGTAGTACAGTTAAGGGAATTCTTGAACATATAACTTTAATGCCCACATAAGCTCTACTCAACTTGTCAAAGCCCGTTGGGTAAGAGATAGTCCAGTTAATCTTAACCTGCAAAAAAAACAAAAAATAAATGCCTTTATGTAATAACTCAAATACAGTTTTAAAGCCTTAGGTGGGATTCAGAGATTATGTGATTTTTAATCCAACCTTAGCTAACATAAACACACATATTTCGTACCTCTACCTTTAGTTAACAAAACAGTTATCTCATAGCTACCTTTATATTATAACAAAAAGCAAACAAAACCAAAAGTTTATGTTAGTAATGATCTACGTTTATTTGCCACTGAGAGCATTGTTTCACAAAAAGATATTTTTTGTATTGCTTACTAAACAATTCTACAGGTGACGTCTTTAATGAGCTGCGTGTATTATTATAAGTAACATAAACATTAAATAAAAAAGATCTTTCAAAAATGGAACTATTGTGACTAGATGGAGTGGTCGTTCCTCTAAAACGTAAATTTAAATGATGCACATTACTACGGTATGTAATTTTGTTGTGCAAATACGGTAACTTCTCATTTATTAATAATTCATGGTAAAAAACATCCGAGTACAGAATTATTCTCTTTTACATGCTAAGTCATTTACAGTTTTGTAACTTATGAGAAGTGTAATCAAATTTTCGCAATCTAAGACAAAAATGTAGTACCCTCTTGTGTCTACCTCTAAGCCTAAGAATATGTAATTGGATTTATTAGGGTTTAGTACTAGACCATGGTTTGTTAGCACTTTATATTGCATTTAGATCATCAAAAATATGTAGTAAGCTAATTTGCATGTCAACCATTGAAAAAATAATATAGTTGTGTATCATCTGCATGGAATAGTACTTAGTACAATTTGGAAAAAATGACGTATACAGTTGAAATAAAAGTGGACTTAAAGTAGATCCCTGGGAAACACCTTACAACCAAGTTTATCACCCGAGAGAATGCTTTCAGAAATTATTACGCTCTATGTTCTATTATATAAATGAGATTTCATTAATTTTAAGGTATTTGGGCTAAATCTGTAAACTTTGCGAGTAGTAATAGTATTCAAATCCTTACTGTCTAAGAGTATAAGATTGGTAAGTTTGCTGTTATCGTCCGTAATGTTGAGCAATGACATTGTACAGTGTCATTGCTCAATATTTTATTACCAAATTACAAAGTGATTCTAAATGCGTGTAACAGTAAAAGGCTCGTCCATCGGGTTATATAACTGCACAGTAATGTCTGAAAATATTTAAATGACAACAAATAGTTGTCCACTTCTAGTTGACGTTTAAAACAGAGTCGTGGTTCCTAATGAACGCTTTCGGTGGTGTTCCATACACTCAAACTGTACAAGAGACATTATCGGGGTACTTCTTAGTGATTAAATGAAACTGGATAAGTATATTGAATTGTTTGTAGAAATGTGTAGTACCATAAGTCATGTAAATATAGTTTTAGATAATTTAAATGTAGAAAATGTATATAAAATGTAAACAACGTATTAACTAGTCAAAGTATGACTACTTTAGTTTTAGACACAATTCGTGATAATTACAAAGACATCTCAGTAATTGTAAGTGAGGGTATTGCATATTATGAAAACCTCAAGGTTCTAAAAATATTGATATGACATTAGAGAAAATATTAAGTACCATCTTCATCCATTCACAAATGCCAATCATCATGAAATTTAAAATTAGATACTGGAGAATATCTACAAAGAAAGAAACGACCCAAATGCTCTTTTAGGGTGGAGGTCTCGGCTAGATTCGGTATCATTCAACTAAATGCGATTACAAAAAAAAAACGCTAGATTTATTGAATACAATCATAAATTTTTAAAACACGTATTATACTTAAATTCTAATAAAAATATTGTTAGTTTTATTTCGAATAAAAACTGTATCTCTTACATACTACTGCTATAACTACTATTTTCCTTTGGATGAAACACCTCCACCTTGATCTTCATATTTAGCTCTTGTAGTTTCTGTTTCTTCCAGAATCAGGTAGCTGATTTTAAAAATCAGTTACCTGTTGCCTAAAGACGTGTACCCGTTTCCTACCTGTTTCTGTAGTATTGTTAGCCGTATCCCAAAACCAGCTCAAAATGTGTCAAAACAGTTCACAATAGGTCAAATAAAGAATCTGCTCCTCGGAAGCAGGTGGTGGTTCACCAATCTGTCCTGCTGCTCTTTAAAAGCCTTTGTAGTCGGAATTGTGGCCTGTTTAATGTAAGGACATGTGCTGGAAGGAAATTCCTCGATGGACTTGGGAGAGAGAAACAGTACGCATATGTTAATAATAATCAGACGAGCGTACATTTTTGGAAATAAGGTAACTTTGAGTATATTGATACAAATACCTTGTTACACAAAAAAACTATATACTAATTTTCCATGTACAATAAATACATCCGCGCAAAACACACATACATTATTGTACACTTTATGTAAGACATGAAGAACACCAGTACTCTGGATATGCCATTGCATAGCTGGCAAAAGGGTTTTCCACATGTGTATGGTATTTTATCCTACTGTAGCTATATGGCTGTAACACTATAAAATATCTAAGGGACAAGCGTTGTCTGCCAACACAATGGTAAAAAATACAGAAGGCTATTTTTGGTGAATTCCTTTGACTGTTGAGGCGGTATGTTAGTTTGGCTATGTTGATACCTAGTTGTGTAGTCCATTGGACCTCCTCTTATGTATCACGAAACTTCTCTGCTAGTTTGTAAGGCAACAACACACTTTTCAAAGTTCACCGATAGTTTTACAAAGTCGCGATGCACTAAGATTAAATATAGATGGGGATGTATAGGAACCTCACACTTAAAATCACCTAAATGTGAATTAAACATAATACTGATATATGTAGTTGTAAATAGTAACTGTTATGTTTCTCTCTTAAATGCAGCTCTTTCTGTACAACCAACTCTGCGTAATACAGATTTTACGCAAATTCCTCATATCAATTTTAGTTATTTAGATTAAATGTAAAAGTTCCGAAAGAACGACATCTTGAGGGACAACAATATTGTTTGGATTTCATACATGTACGTTTTATAATATTGCAAAAATGAAAATATTTGCGCAAATATATCAAACGAGCCGTAATTTTGAAATGAATTTACTACTTCGCAGGAGAAGCTGATTATTTTTTTTAATTCAGAAATTTTACACATATGTAGAACATATACAACCATAACAACTTTCTTTCATATTACCATTACCTTTGTCATTAAAATTGTCAAAAATTAATAGTAATAAATTTTTTGACACTTTAGCCAATGTTCTTTTTCCTAGTAGGGTGGGTGGTGCCTTACCTTCAAACTGACACGTTTGCGAGTGCAGAAAACAGTGTATGCACCTCTGGAACAACTGATATGCCAAGTTGTTATTAAGGACGTTTTCAACCTAACCATCAGTCACTACAGTAGGTTTCCACACATCGTGTATTTTTTTCAGTTTTACTGTTGCTCCAGAATCAGCCAAAGGATATGAGTCTGAGACTATGGCCTGTGTGGGCTGGAAAATTCACAAATGTAGATTGTGACAATTTCCCCAATGTACTCTTTCGAATATAGTGGTTGTGTATTTACCATCTCTACACTAAGTTCTGTGTGTCCAACTAATTAACATGTTCTAAATAACTCGACAAGATCAATTCACTAGTTTCTACGTTTTGAACAACAAACTATACGTCAGTTTGCACTTCACTTAACCAAAACAAAAGAACCTAAGTCTTGAACATCAATAATCGCTGACTCATCATTTAATTGCACCAGCTACCCGCAATACAATTACAACGTAGTATACATAACACATTGATAAGCATAAAATTGCCCATTTTTATCATTAACGATTGATAAAGAATACCTAATACGTTCAAAAGAACATATTCGAAACTTTGTCAGCTTACTGCAATAATTTTTAGTTTCGCATGTGTGAAGCACCCAGTAGTAAAGTATTGTTACCGTGAGAACAATCGATGTCAAGTTTTCAACGGATTTACTCGTTTTCAGCGTTTTTGAAATCATGTTACACTTGATGTCTATGTGTCACAGAGATCACTGATAGCTCCTACATTTCTTTGTTTTAAATAAATGATTTCATTTCTGCAACGACCAACCCAATCCATTCCTTTGCGTTCTAAAGTTCTATGTATTCACTTTCCATCTCAAATCGAGATATTAATGTTGAAATGGCCATTTGAGTAAGCAACGATATTTAACGTTTCCTAGAATAGGGAAGTAATGATATAGTTAAATTTAATGCAAACAAATCTGTGTTGCCTGGAATCCCACAGCACCCCATCTCTAAATTAGGTATGACTATATCTTCAAATCTATCTTGGGTTTTGTCAGCTGCTAAAGCAGCTTTTTGTGCAGATCGAGAAAGTACTTTACCCCTCGACAACTCTTCCACCTATATAAAAAATGGTATTGTTGACAGTATTGAAAGAAGAACGAATACGTTTATAAATGACCGGTCCTTCACTTCTCATATACTGTATCTTAAGAATAGAAGATCCTATTCAACTCTTTCTGCATTAGAACAGCTATTGCGAACTGAATTATAATATTTGATACAATTTCGGCCACCTTTTTTGGAGATATGCGATTCGCTCATTCACATCATCAATATGCAGCAGAAAATTCAACACCGTTTACCGAACGTGCGTAATCCACATTATTCTACACAACTTCTGAGCGTTAGAAGAATTTTTTTAGTACCTGTGTTCCTCTTGCTTATGATATGAAAAAATTTAAGATAGCGACTCATCCCAAATTCCCCTATGTACTTTCCTAAGTGGTCCTGAGTGCTTTAACCCACCATGCGAAACTTAGATTATCCAGGACTACAACTATTAAAAAAAACATTTCACTACTAATTTATAAGATTAAGTAAAAGAGGAATTTAATCAATCTGAAATCCAGAAGGAAAGAGGATGCTAACATCAAGGTGAGAAGGTTAATACTCTAATTTACAAGGTTTACCCTCGGACCGCTTGAACTAAGTGAAAGGGCAATAAGTGCAAGTTTCGTTACAGTATAATATACCCTTTTACTTATTATAAGATTACAAGATTATAATCCCCATTGGAAGTTTTTTAGATCACAGGCTGGTCTCACGTATAGAAGTTGCATTTGGTTAGGAATACTGGAAGGGTTTCACATAATTCACCCTGGATATGTGTATGTGGGTAAGTATGACAGCTAGCAGACGAACGAGGTCGAAACTTTGCCTTTATCATTGAAATAGTAAATTTTTACTTCGCAATTCAAGGATAAGTAACTCTAGACGGCTTTCTGTCGATTCTTAAAGCGGTAGTAAGTGTAGTCGCAGTTGGAATGATTTTTACCATAATACACTATATTAGAAGATATGCAAATGGTGACTATATTGTTTTGATAGTAAATGATTACTGCAATAACTCATTTATTAAAATAGCTAAATCATTATTTAGTTATACAGATTTTGTCAATTCAAGGTTATCTTCATTTATGTGAATGTCAGCGTACCGCAAAAGCGTCCTACTGGCCGTAGTATGGACAACTATCTGTTAACCTGCAATTTTTTTTGTTAGTATGCTCATGTTTATGGTTGGTTAATATTTATTTATTTATAACTTATATATATATATATATATATATATATATATATATATATATAATATTATATATTATATGTCCTTCTCTTCAGCCCTGGTCAATCCATCTTTGTTGGTGTTGCGATGTTTTGTGTTATGGTATTGTTTATAATCAAGAGATGTGCTTATTTTTGGTTTAAAAAGAAAATAGAAAAGGTTTATTTATTTAATATTTAATAATGCGTTAATTGGCCTAATGTGTGTGTTATCAAGTGTGAATAGACGGGGGAATTCGGAGGGCATATGGGATGTTATCCAGGGAATCTTCTATCTCCTTGAGGAGGTCATCAAGGAGTTTTGTAAGGATCGCGGGGGATGTTTGAGTTTTAGTTTAGGTTTTCTTCGTGGGAATTGAGGAAAACGGTAGTTGTAAGGTGTGGTAAGAATCTCTTCGGTAGGGATAGTGTCGCCGAAGATTCTTTTATGTGCAAAGTTTTTCTGTAGTGTTTGGATTCTGTGTGTGGTGGTTGGTATGTTTGCGTTTTGTGTTGTGAGGTTGCTAGGGTACCTGAGAGGTAACCTGTGTATGCATCTGAGTTTTCGCCGTTCACAGGAAGCAATACAGGAAAGATGAGGTTTATATTCGTGTATATGGTTGCTCGGAAATCCAACAGGGCGAATAAATGTTTAGTAAGTGTGTTGCAGTGTTTGGGGGGGGGGCAACCTCTGATTCTACTCCGGAGGGCGCCCAGTAGGTTTGCGCGGTTTCTTATCCTGTCAAGTGTTATTTGTACATCGGGGAGCCAATTGAGGGTTCTAGTAAAGAGGATTCCTAGGTAGGTGACTTCTTGTTGGAGTGGGAGTCTTTCTTGGTTTAGGGCGAGGGAAACGTTTCTGGAGGCAACGTTTGGGAACTTATCTTCGGTGTAATTAGGATGTCGGAAGGGATTGTTTGGGTTTTGGTAGGATTGACGGAGACTCTCCACCGGTTCGTCCAGTTGCAGAAGTTCCGAAGGGTTTTGGATATGAGGCGGGAGGCCGTCTGTTGAGATTAACCGTCCAGAACGCGGTGTCATCCCCAAACTACGCAACCACTACTCCGGGTTGTGCGAATGGTGACTATATTATTGTGATATTTATGTGCGTGGCAACGTACCGCTTAAGCCTCCTACTGGCCGTAGTATAGACAACTATCTATTAACCTGCAAAGTATTCACTTGTATATAAGGATTCTAGCTTGTATAGCACTACGTTAGGCGTGTCTGGGCGTAACTGGAAAACAGGTCACGTTTGTGAAAATTACGGTAACTTTTGCCAAGAGTGACTGGTGGTAGACCATACCGTTAGGAATACGTCGTCAGGAAATCCACTAGGCTAGTAACCCGTCTACCTACCATTTAGGTTTTGTCTAAATTGGTTTGTTTGCCTTAGATCTCCTCTCTGGCTACGACGAGCGGGAGGGTTTAAATGTCCCGTTGTTAACGACCGTATGAACACGGAGCGATGTAATCAAAAGGATCTAGTTGGGGTAGAGGATAGTAGTTTGACACTACTGGTCTGGGGTTGATACCGAAATGCACAGGGAAAGTGAAAACTCCAAAAACATATGTTAACCAGTAAGAATTTGCATAAGCGGTTTAGTACAAAAGTGGAATTTCGAAAGACCAATTTTTTGCGTGTTAAACACCAGTAAATCTAGAGGACCAAGAATTTGAGAACGTATTAAATATATGTAAACCAAGTAAAATAGTAATTTTATTGGGAGGTGTAAATAAATGCGTGTACAGAAACAGCATACGGACAACGTTCTAGAAAAGTCTATAGATTTATAGGTAAACAAGAAATCCTGATGAATATTGCTGTAGAAAGGAATTTGTTTGGATCTAGTACTTGGTTTAAACGTAATATGTTTGCATGGTAGAGAGATTAATCTAAAAGTATGACTATCTTTAGTACCAAATAGGGTATGGAAACGGAAGTTGTACGTACGGGATTAAAGTAAAAGACTGGAATGTGAATCAAATGGTATGGAACGAGAAAATAAAGAACGGTTGTAAATTATGTTGAATAGATACATGGAATTGCGACTGCAGGTAAGCAGAAAAGAAGAATTAAGAAGATTATCGGAACTAAATAGATTGAGGAAGATAGAAAAACGGTAAGAGTAAGTAAAGAGGAATTGATGACGGCAGAAGTTGATAAATGCAGGACTATTTTAAGCCAAATAATCTTTTCTTAAAGTGGAAATAAGGAATGAAACGAGCGACCATATAGAGTGGAACGAGTGGTAAAGATAGCTGTACACAAGTTGAAGGATAGTAAATCCGGTGTGGTTGGAATTACTGGTGAAGTACTGAAATATGGATGTAAATGTGAATTACTTAATACTTGAATTAAGCGTGGAAAAGAACCGATTGATTAGAGAAGTGCCATTACTGTTCCGATGCATAAGTGCAAGGGAAGTAAGAATGATTGTAAAAACTATACAGAGATAAGTTTGTTGAGCGTACCCAGTAAAGTTTTTTAATTGTAATTGATGAAGTACGCACAATAATACACAGTAAGTTTTGAAATATTCAAGGTGCCATGAAAACAAGGCGTGGTTCAGATGATTGCTCTCCAGTAGGTGATTAAAGAATGTTTGAATATGAAGAAGAATTTGTACTGTATCTCTGTAGAAGAGTGAATAGGTTGACACTTTAAGAGAGTATGGAGTGAGTAATATATGACGGTAGTCGCGCATGTGTCTGGATGAGAGCGGGTTTTGGTGAATACTTTAAGAGCACGGAGTTAGATAAGGCTGCGTCACCAGGCAAGCATGTACTAATGCAAATGGTTAATGGTTAGTGTCGTGAATGTACAAGTTCTGGTGCACGATGATGATATAGCTTAACTAATTGGTAATGGCGAGGGCGCTGCAAACAATGCCGAGGAAGCTTGATAAACGCTCTGAGAAAATGGATTTAAAAAGAAGGTGACAGTCTTTTATTGAATATGTTAAAGAGGGCAGTGTATTTTCCCTGCATGATGCGATTGTAAAATAAGTAGGTAAGTTTGTATATACGAGTGGAATTTTCACTGGAGGTGGTAGAATAGATGGTGAAATAGATCGGCATGCCAATAAAGCGGTTCTGTTAATAATTAAGAAATGCTAGATATATTCAATTCGAGTTTTTGGAATCCAAACCTGGACTGTTTATTAATATTCTTTCAAATGATGATAGTCTTATTTTTTGATAACATTAATATATAAATTCTAGATTACATTAATATGAAAAATATAAAATGTTTACCATTTAATTGTAGGAATTTCGATTGAAGATTGTATAAGAAACTAATTATAATGGTTAATGCTGTTAATACTTTAAGGATGACGAGACAAAAGCGTAGCTGGACAACAATTATTAATTGACGTGACCTTGCGCCTTCACGTGATTAATCGTTTCTGGGATTTTAACTTTCTCCGTGTTTTATTATTAATATGAACGTAGTAGACCAATAATAAATTTGTTGATTCAAGAGTATATATCTAATATATCTTTATTTGCTTATTAATATAAATATTCCAAAGTTAATGTGTGTTTATGCTATGTACTTTGTCTATCTACAGTTTCTCCGTCCCTTACATACCCTCCACTGTCTTCTTCCCTCTTGTCTCCCCTCTCCTTAACTGCCATCTTCTTTTCCGTATTTCTTCCATCCAATCCGCTCCCCTTACCTTTTCCTCTAGTATTTCTTGTACCGTCCTCTCCTCTTCCTTTAACTCCCTGCATTCTTTCAGTATATGATTAATCGTCCCCATCTCTTCCCTGCACAACCTGCAGTTTCGATCTTCCTCCCTTCTCCAATATTTGTTTCCCATTTATTCGTTTCTACATCTAAATCTCGCTTTCTTTCCTTCCTCCCTTCCCCATTCAGATATCCCGGTATCCCTTCTCCCTTTATATTCTATTTTCCTTCTTTCGACTTTGTCCATCTTTCTTGTTTTTGCATATCCTTGTCCCTTCTGACTGTGTCCTCTCTCACGCTCATTCCTTCCCTTCTTAGTCTCTCCAGTTCTTCTTTCACATACCTGTTTCTTTCATAATATTCTTTTCTGACGTTTCGCCCATATTTTATTCTTCTTTCTCTTATTTCTTTTCAGCATCCTTGAAGAATTTTACACTCCGATCTTCTACTCGTTTCTACCTCGTACTTTATTGCCCTTTTTCTCGCCTCAACCCTTATTTTCTCTATCCACTCCCAGTACCCACTTCCAGGATTCTTCTTGCACTCCCTCTATCTCTTAAGGTACTCTTTCCATCCCCACACTTCCGCCCCTTACAACACCACAGTGTTTATTAGTTTCTCAAGTAATAGTTTATTTTTCCTTAAGTCCATTCCAAACAGTCTCTCTCTTACACTCCACACTTATCCTATTAATTTATTTCCTTATCTCACTCGTTCTTTTACATGTTCCCCATCTTTGTTGTCTTGTCTCGTCGAGTCTCCCAGGTACTTGAATTCCTTTACCTGTTGTATGTCCTCTTCTCTACATTTCCACTCCTCCTCTTTCCTTTTTTCTCCCCCCTTGCTCAGTACCATTACCTTAGTTTCGTTCCCGTTATCTTCCAGATCTTTTCTATTCAAATATCTGTCCATCGTTTTTAACGTCCCCATCATTTCTTTTTCTTCATTTGCTATTAATATTATGCCATCTGCGTATGCTAGCGAGCACACTTCCCTGTTCCCCACCAACAGGCCTCCTTGTTGCCCCCTTAATGTCTCCACCAAGTCTCCAGTGCAGACTGTGAACAGGCTTGGGCTCAGTGGACATCCTTGCCTCAGTCCCTTCCTTGTTACAAATTATTCACTTTGTTCCCTATCCACCGTCACTCTGTTCCTCGTATTCTCACAGCTTTTACCTGTTCACCCTATCAAATGCCGCTATTATGTCTACGAATACCAGTACTTTTCTCCCTTTTCTTTTCCAGTTCCTTGTTAGCCATGTGTTTCAGTATGTATAAATTGTTTATCGTTCTTCTTCCTTTCCTAAATCCTGCCTGTCCATCTGGCATCAGTTTCTTCTCTTCTACTTCCTTCTTTAGTCTTTCTTCCAGTACGGTCGCGTATATTTTATAGGCCGTCTTTAGTAATGTGATTCCTCTATAATTTCTTACTTGTTTTTGTCTCCTTTTTTGTGTACGGGGCATATATGCCCTTCTCTCCACCTCTCTGAGAATCCTTCACCTCTCCATATTTTTATATATTATTTCCGTCATCCTTTTTGTGCTACCTTTTCTCCTCCTTATATCCACTCCTCACCTTGTATCCCATCTTCTCCTGAAGCTTTACTTTTTTTCACCTTCTGCGTTGCCACTATTACTTCCTCCTCTATTATTTCTTCGCCTTCTTCGTGTGTTTCGTATATTTTCTTACTTTGTATTCCTTCTCCTTCCTGTATTTGCTACCCCTCCAGTACATTCCTGAAGTATCTCTCCCATTCGTTTATTTGTACTATTTTCCTCTTTCCTTTCTTTAAATATTTCCATACGTCTTCCTCCGCTTTTATATCCTTAATCTGCTCTTCCCGTTTCTTTCCGTTTTCTTCCTTTTTTTACTCTCGCATGTTTTCTTGTATATCCTTGCTGCTTTTTTATATTCATCTTTTCTTACTTTCCCTTTATTTCACTGTCTTAATGTTCTTTTTGCCTTTCTCTAGGCATTTTAGATCCCACCATCTATTCCAACTCGCTTCCTCCCCTTCCATCTTCTAAACCTTACTTTCTCCGTTGCTTCATACATTATATCTCTCATTTTTTCCACACTTTCTTGTATTCCTTTACCATCCCAAATTGTTTTCCCCGTTTTCTATTTGTACCATCTTCTGCTCATACCGTCTTGGTTATGAATTCCTCTACTTCTCTCATCTCCTTTCTTTCTATCCCGTCCATTATCAGTTCCAAGGGCTGATGGTCCGATTCGACCCTCTCCCATACCCTAAATGCGTTCACCTTCTCCTCAGCCTCTGCATTGGTTATTACATAGTCTATTATTGATTCTCCCCTTACTTTTATGTACGTATACTCCCCCTCTCTCTTTCTTCTCTATTCCCATTCATTATTTCCCACCCCCTTTCGTTGCACACTTCTAACAGTTCTTTTCGTTCCATATTTAACACTTTATCCTTTGTCGATCTTTTTCCGCCCCTATTTTTCTTGTATTAACTCCTCTTCCCCAATCCACACGTTAAAATCCCCTCCTATTATTATCATACCTTACCCCCTCTTCGAACAACTCCTTTAAGTTTTGCGTTGTCCCATTCATCTTTCTACTGTATACCGTCACTATCTTTATTTTTTCTTTTCCCGACTGTATATTTCTTTCTACAATACCTCTTCTTTGTTGTACTTTCTCTTCTTCTTTTTCCAACCATTTTTCTTTTTATTCCCATTATTATCCCGCCCTTTGCACTTCCTTTTCTGTTGTTCCTTTCCGCGTACTACACCACCCATGAGAATTCACTTAGCATTTCCCTTTCTCACCACTCCCATTCTTTTCCTTCTTGTAATCCCACCACGTCCTGTTCCCTAACAAACTCCCCGAAATATTGATCTTTAGTTTGTTCATCCCTTCCCGTATTATTCTCCTGCTCCGGTTTATTCCCTTTGTTGTTCTTTTCGATTTCTTTTGCTCATTTTCCCGTTACTCTGGCGATTAGTCATCCTCCTTTCGACTTTCTCCCGCCTCTTCTTTTAGTTTTTTGTCCCTTCTCTCTCCCATTTCTTAGCTTAACTCCATCGTCCTCTCATTCCATACGAATCTTTCTCCATCTATCTCCATTTTTCTATATCCTACCCATACCTTTTTTCCCTCCGCTCCTCTTTCCACCACTCTGTTCCTTATTTCTTTTTGTACACTCATTTACTCCCTTGTTAGGTCGTGGTCTATGTAAATTCCTGTACCCCTCAGTTTTCTCTTCCCTGCCATAATTTCCGCCATTTTCTCTCTTCCTGTTTATCACTATCACTTTTATGTGGTTCCTTGCTTCTCCACCTCTTTATTACGATGTTATTCTTCCTTTTCCTTCTCTCTTCATTTTTTCTAATTTTTCTACTCTCTGCATCAATTCTTGTTTTTCCACCTTCTATTCCTTTTCCCTTTCTTCCATTTGTTCTTTCATTTCTTTGATGTCGTTCCTTATTCCCTTCGTATTTCCTTCCATCAGCTTCCTCATCCGAATTAATTCCTTTACTTCCTCCATTTCTTTCTCCTCAGACTTCTTCTTTTCACTTTCGACCATTTCCACCTTTTTCCTCTCCTGCCTTGTTATGTCTGGTGATTTTATTGTCTTCTTCCTTTTTCTGAATACTCTTTGCCTTTCCGTCTCCTCTTCTTTCCTCTCCCTTTCATTCATTATCTCCTTCCCTTTACTTTATATGCCTTTTCTTTCACCGTTTGTTTCGTCCCCAATGTAAAAATTTAATACTGCTTTCAATTAAATGAAGATAATGAACCAAATGAAGAAACGATGTAATTATTTTACGGGGGTAGATTCGACTGAACAATTACGGTGGTAGAAGTATTTTGAACGTGTGTGAATAACCCTTGGTTATATAAAAGCAAATTTTATAAGATTGGCCGTGATTTATTACTAGGAGTGCGAGGGATGGAAAGAAGAGGTCCATTACCAGATGCTAACATTAAGTCCAACTGGATGAAGAGAATATTATCTGGGTGGATAAGGGCATTCAAAGAAAGAGTGCGAACAAAATTGTATCCTTAATGGGTAAACGCTCAATGGACAGTTTAGGAATCCATAGATAAGAATCAAAATGTCATCCTCCGGATAAGTCTTAGACGCCAATAAAGGAAAAGCTCTCTTACCATACTACTGTGTTTAAGAGAGAGGATTGAAAAAATTTTTAACAGGAAAAGTACCACAAATAAAACTCAATAATTGGAACATTTCGGGTACAGTTTTGGAAACTGCACTCGGAAAGGATGCGTTAATGCAAGTCGTTTGCTTAGAAAGCAGCTTGAAAGTAATTAAGGGAAATGGAAGGAAAGTGGGAAAACGTTATTTGGTATCAGTACATTATTCACAATTGTTTGCATCTGCATTTTAATCATCATTTTGAAATTGTAAATTTATATTCAGTATTGTTTTTAAGCAAACGACTTAAAGCTGAGAGATGACATTCTATACGCAATTAGTTTTTTTTTTAGTAGCTTAGTAGCTTGATTCTCTTATTGAGTTTCTCTATCAGTTAGAATTTACAAGTAGCAGTTTCTCAAACAGTAAAAGTTTTAATACAGACAAAAAAGAGACGAAATGGTTGCTTTAATCAAATTTTAACTAACTTCGGATACAAAGAGTTTAAAATTGTATAAATTGCCTGTAATTAATAAAAGGGAAGAACTTTCTTTTTGTTTTATTAGTTGTTTATGAAATTCTGATTTAACGAAAGGTGAATCGTAAATTGAAGTGAAATATATATGTAAGGCCAGGAAAATATGTTTTCGCACCGGTGCTTCAATGTCCTCTGATTATCAATGATTCCCTTGACATTATTAATTTTGATGGAATTAATAAGATATTTTTGATTATTATTAGATCGCCCTTCTAACGCATTTTTACTAGTGTCGTCTCAACTAATACTGTGTTCCAATCAATCAAACTAATTTTAAATCAACCAATAAATAGTTTATTGAACAAATCTTTAGTTTAGATTTACTTCATAAATCATAATGATAATGAATTTATTACACCATTAACTTATCATCCTTTACGATTACAAATCATTTGATGATGATACATCAGTTCTACATACATAAAAACAAAATTTACATCGATTGAGGCTTGTACTTCGATAGCGCAGTTGGTTAGACAAGTCGTAGGTTCAAATCCTAGTCGAGGTAAACTTTTTATTCATGTATTTAATAGTATTAATAATAATTTTTAATTACTTATTTACTTTTGAACTTATTCGTTCATAACAAAAACTTATAATGATTATACTATTCTTTTCGTTATTTTTGCTTTAAATAGATTACTTAATCACCTTGTTTATTGTTTTTACTTTAGCTACATCATTATGTTTAATTAGGGTAATATTCGCAGATAAACTGTCACAACAATTGGTAACGATGGTGAATGTACATTTAGGGACCAGCTTCGTCAAATTAATTGTCTGCAAGCCACCTAACATAAACAGTTTACTTATCAACATCCCGCATCGTTTCCGTACGTGCAACATGCGACCATGAACGTCATTAAATATCTAGAACTTAATTCTTACATGTATATACATGCATAATAGTACACTAAGCTTGCTTTAAACTCATGTATGCAACGAAAGGTGCAAGTAGCACACATCAAGTTTTGCTACCAATCTCCGTTGCCCTGTTTGTCACCGTGTGTTAGAAGTTTCGCTAGATAGTAGGTTTAGAAATATCCCGGATTTGTTTTCGAGTGAGAACCTGACTTCGAAAATGAATCCATAGGTCTAGGTTTGAGATCCGTCAGTTCACAGTAAAACTTAACTAACAGTTTAAAGTTTGAGTTTAGAATTTGAACGAATGGAAAGCGTGAATATAATTACAATTATTAATTCATTAATTTAGTTACCGAGATAATACGTTTTCATAAATCAATTTTATAGCATAAATTCGGTATAATTAAGAGAGAATTCGTGGACGATATTCAATAGCCATGTGGGGTCAGTTTATGTGTTTGTAGTAAATAACTAAGGTTGGTTTAAGTAAAAAAAAGGAGACATTTCTTAGGTCGTTAACATCAAAACGTGGAGCACACGAAAGACGAGAAGAAACCCATACGGTTAATTTTAGCTTTTAAAGAAAACGAAATTTTGTGTAGCTAGTAATCAGTTAGATTAGAGGTTAATTTTGATCTAAGCGAGAAGGAACAACTTACAAGCACATAATCGTTAGATCTAACAGTCAACTTTCTAACGCGTGCCGTGAAGAGATTGTAGAAGATGGGAGCAATGCAAGGTAACTTCTGATTTGTGGATTGTGTTTATATGCTGAGACCGGTTTTGTGAATACAAAAATTTGTACTGCCTTTTTAAAATAAGTTAACTACATTACTGATAATTTTATTCCTATTGTTGTAATTAGGCCGTTAAATTATTGTAAGGGATAAAATTCTAGTTTGGCCGCATGTTTAAAATACGATTTTACTTATAATGCTGTTAGTTAATTTTAAAGTTTGAACTTGAAGATGGCCATAACTAAGGTTGAGTGCAAATTGTACTATTCTAATAGACGGCGACGTTTGTAATATATTAATTTAAGGCTGTAGTTAAGTAAAATTGGCTTCTAGCGCACCCTCCATCTTTGAAAGCGCTTATGGAAATAAAATAGTGAATTCAAAGCTATGTAAATTTATACTCACGGGACATACAAATGGAATATAATTAATAGTTGACATTAAGGTTCTGGGTTCCAATTGGCAAGTTCTAATGTAGGAGTCAAGTGTGAACTTTAAAGACGTCACTGTTCGAGTAAGCGTGAATAGTAGGACAAGGGAGTAGATTATAAGCGTATTAGCAAACGCGTATATTCTATTAGGATATTTATTATGTTTGCAGTATACAGCCTTAAACTTTAAATATATATATATATATATATATATATATATATATATATATATATATATATATATGTAACGTCCTGTATCATACCCTATACAAAACAACCAAATAATAATTTTTTCCAGGCATAACTTATTGACATTGGTACAGTGTTACGAGCAAGTGCTATTTCTTTATTATTGCGCCAATTGAATATAGAGCGAGCCAAAACTCAAACACATGATTTTATCAATTTTTCCAAATGAATTACCCTCTATTTTATTTGAAAAAGTGAAAATACATTTTAAGTCCTTTGATTTTTATTAAGCACTCCCTATCGTTAATTCGGTAATTTCTGATATATTTTCAGTTTAGTAACAGAAAGAGATTTTTTTAACAGTTTCTATGATAACAAGTTAGTCGTGAACAAATAACATAGACATTACTCAGTAATAATCAGTAGCTTGTCATTTAGCAAACTTCTTTGAGATTGTGTAGTGTTTATTAATTTGTAAACACTTAAATACTGTTTAACATGAACTTTCCTGTTGAAGAATTAATACACATGATACGGGTACTGGAGAATGTATGAAAAATTGTTTATTAGCACAAAGAATTTACAGAGAGAGATATCCCGCATGAAGACAACCCGAGAAAATAACGTTGAAAAGGTTAGTAGATCGTTTTAATGGTACGGGTTCAGTAGTTTATGAAAAAAAGGAAAGGGCAAAACCTGTACTTAACGAAGAAAATGCATTTAATGTGATGCTTGAAGTTACGCATAATCCACATGTTAGTACACGTAAAATCGCGCGTCAGCATGATATTAGTGACAGGTCCGTCCGAAGAATAGTGCGTAAAAATAAGATGCATCCATACCATATCCACTTGCATCAAGAGTTACTGAAGGATGACCATCCCAGAAGGGTTGCTTTTTGTGAATCGGCTCAACAACAAATCCACAATCAGGCGGATTTCTTTGATTTTGTCCTCTTTGGAGACGAAGCCACGTTTCATAAAAATGGGACTGTGAATAGACACAATTTCCATTATTATTCGACAAGTAATCCCCATCTTATAGCAACTCATAGTCAAACTAGGCGATCTTTGAATGTTTGGGGTGGTATAGTTGGAGATCACGTAATTGGACCACATTTTTTCGATGGAACAGGGAATGGTTAGGTTTATTTGGACTTTTCAGAAAAACATTTACCATTACTGTTGGCAAACGTTCCTCTTAACATTCCCCAAAGAATGTGGTTGTTACACCATGGAGCTCCGGTAGATTAATTCATAATCATCTTAATACCCATTTTCCTGGAAGGTGGGTGGGAAGAGGAGAACCCATTGCATGACCAGAGTTAAGTAAAACTGACTTCTTCAAGTGGGGTTATGTGAAAAACCGTGTATATAAAATACCACCAACCACACAAG
Source organism: Vesta saturnalis (assembly GCA_036346205.1). NCBI lineage: Eukaryota > Metazoa > Arthropoda > Insecta > Coleoptera > Lampyridae > Vesta > Vesta saturnalis. The sequence goes on from JARFJB010000417.1 coordinate 1,253,519, forward strand.
ATGATATGAAGAATAGAATACGAGAAGCATTCCAGAGTATTAATGTAGAAATGTTAAGAAATCTCAGTCGAGAATTTGAAGATCGACTGCAATACTGTATTGATGTTTCCGGTGGACATTTTGAACATTTATTATGAAATTAATTAATTTTATAAGAATTTTGTCTTAATAACCGATGTTTTTAATTTTTTATAATAATTTGTCACACTTTTATTTGTTCACGGCTAACTTGTTATAATATTGAAAATATCTCAGAAATTAAAGATTTTAGCTATAGGGAGTGCTTAATAAAAATGAAAGAAGATAAAGTGTATTTTCACTTTTTAAAATAAAATATAGGGTAATTCATTTGAAAAAATTGACAATTCAATTGGCACAGTAATAAAGAAATAGCACTTTCTCGTAACACTGTACCAATGTCAAAACGTTATGTCTGGAAAAAAATATTGTTAGGTTGTTCTGTCTAGGGTATACAGGACGTTGAAATGATAATGATTTTCGTGTACAATTGACTATAACTTTTGAAATACCCTGCATAACGTAATAAAACCCTATATTGGAAGTATGGAGGAGATGAGATTAATCTAAATTTGAAATAATATATCGGGTGTCCCATTTAAAAAAAAAAGTATGTTTGGTTCACCCGGGTAATATGTAATACCCTGTAAATACGAAAATAATTTTATAGTGTGAAGTTTGAAGTTGCCTATAATTACTTCTTTTTTGTATCTCCTTTAATAACGGATATATCATACTTCGACGCACTAATGCCGCACCCCGTATATAAAACCTTTATAAGGGATCCGTATAATTTTTGATCAAAAGTGAATAGTTCTCCGGAAATTGACAATCCGCACTATTTCATTAAGATAGAATTTTTTAGAGTTTATTAGGAAAGACTTTCATAATAAATATATAACGCCGAAAGAACATGCCGATAGTTGTTTTGGAAAAGATTTCTCATACCGTATCATGCCGTGTCGGTCATTATGACCGAAAAATCGGTCAATACTTTACGTGTTTCTATAGCACCGTCGGAATCGGCCACAAACTATACGGTGCTGTTCATAGGGCAGGACCGAAACGGCCTGGATAGCAAAACGTATATTTTTTTTGCATTTTACCTTTTTTAATTGGTTAGCTAAACACATTGTATTATTGTCAAAATGTATCGTTTAATATATAATAATATATAAACATATAATAATATAGTACATTGAAATAACTACAAAAGTAATGATATAAACTAAATTTTTTAAATCTCTCCTTCTTTTTTCAACAAATTATGGCGGGCCCTTCGTGGTCTCTCTTGTTCCAATGTTATTTATCTTAACCTCTGAACTGGGTATAAAACCTTCGTCTTCAACGGAGTCATCAGTACCTTCATCAGACATATCAAACATTTGCATCATTTCTGATTCCGTATGATTTTTATCATCACAAATAAACGCAAATTTTCTTTTGGACATATTGCAAAAATCAGTAAACTAATAGAATAAAAACTGTTTTACGTACAAAACTGAAAACTGAAAATCGTGTAATCCACCTCGCAAGTTATAACGCACTGCTACAAGTTACAATTATCGAAAACTTCGCTAGCTGCCGCCAACCCCACTCCTCTGACCACGCGAACAATATTGGGTGACGCCGCGTCGGTACATTTTGACCGAAAGCTCGAAATATTAGATACATTTAATTATTGATAGCGTATAATATTGAAACACAATTATTTTAGTCTAATACATCATTTAGTAATGAAAAACGTTTTGGCGCAGGGCGACCAAATCGCTGATTTTGCAACGCGTATGTCAGAATTTCTACACATTTAAACATTTAATTAATTGTAATGATTTCAAAATTTTGACATACCAATGCGTTAAATTATGAGGAATGCGATAGAACTTACAGAATTGAGAAATAAACCTTCCTACATGATGCAATTTTAGATTGTTTAAAATATGTAGTTAACATTTAAGCGAACCTCTCGTTATCGATTGGTTAAATATTTTTTAAATTTCGAATGAAACTTTAGTCATTCTTCATTTATATCACTTTTATTTATAAATTAAAATCTGTGGAGAAGCGTAATCAGTAGAGTTGCGTTTAGAGTCTTGAGTGTAGCGCGACCCAATGGTAAAGTAGGTACTGCTTTAGACGTATTCCTAAGGGCATTAAGTGACTTAATAAGAATTAATAAATTACGAACTGTTAATTGGAGATAGATGCATTACAGTTATACCTTTTTAAATAAAGAATTGAGGTGGAAATTGTTTTGAACTGATCAATTTAAATATAACAAATCCGTTATCTGTGACAAAAATCCACAGTGACTGACTCAATTTATTGAACTATCGTGCATTCAAAGTCGGTTTATATTAAAACAGGAACAAAGAAGTTACGTTGTAATCTTGCTCGACTTTTATAAAAGTTCAGTGAAGTTAATTGCGAGTTATACATTACTAAGTGACGAGGTGCTGTAAAAGAGCGTCCATACATGAGAAATAACGCGAATTTATTTTGAGTACAGAAACCTTAAGAATACAATTATACAGTACTAAGTAAATAAACAGTTGATTACGCATTAAGTTATTAGACGCATAAATACCAAGAGTAGAGGAGAACAGCGAGTGTTAAAGTAACGAGTTGATACGATTACCGGGAAGTTAAACTCCCTTCAGCACCACGCAAGGTTCCAGCTAGTGTAAATAAAAGCCACTTCTGTATTTGTGTTATTCTTTGGGATTAAATTGGAAAGAAACCATCGCACCTAACAGTTGGTTGCCGTGTCGATATAAGAATTAGAAAATTAAGTTTGTTTTTTGTGAGTGGGCCCGTAATAATTGTCTAATTTAGATTTATAATTATTAGTTTCATATTCTAATTAGAGTTATATAGAGAATTGTAGCTGGCATTGGCCGAATTACTATGTGTTTAGAATTTTAACGTAGAATGAACGAGTAAGGCTAGATCAAACATTTAGAATTTTATTTACGTTTCTGTGAAGATCAATGTACCTATTCATCACATTACAATATTTTAATTGATGTATTGACTTAACATTCCATTTCATTTTTAATGGTAATGTCCTTCAATAATTTATTCTTTCCGAAGATAACGCATTACAAATAACGATTCAAAGATTTGCAATTACTTAAGGTCTTCATTAGATTTCTAAAAATTAAAGTTATACAGGGGATTGGAATATAATTTCTAAATAACGTATCTTATTTCCTTAGTGCAATGTTTGGATAGTTTAAGAAAATCAACGTTTAGTCAAGCAAAGTTTTATTCAAGAAACAGATTTGTGATTACATTCATTATTAAAGTAAATGGGCACTCATCACCGATGCGCCGTTATAAATCGTGCCATACAATTAATTCAAATTTGGGAAGTTTAAAGCTCATTAAAATGTTTGGTTGGCGAATTCAACTCAAGCGCAGGCTCCTACGCTTGGTTTGAGTTACAGCTAATACATGTATTTTTATTACTGAGATTGACCAGATCTGTACTGAATAAAGATACTGTACTACCGCCAAATTATGCAACCTTCGTAATGGCAAACACTGTTAATTTTTACAAGATTACTTTAGAATAATTTAACAATATTATTCGAAATATTGACTTTGAGGGTCACTACATTTTAGATTTACTACGTAAATAAAATTCGACTGACCACTAGAACGTTTCTAAACACGTAAGTGTGATTATTTTCGTGTATATGGCACAAGTTTAACATACCACGAAGTGCGGGCATCGGTTTCTGCTCAGATTACGTATGAGGAAGCTTTATCAGCACGCTGCAATGCATCAGCTATGATAACGAGAAAGAAAAAGGAAAAGGCCACGTATTTCATTCCTTCCCCAACTGGGAGGGCGGGCTGCTCGAGCGTTCCGAGCTCCTTCAGCCACAATCATGGATTCCCAGCATACATACATACATGTATGTATATATTCATGGTGGGATTAAGTATGGGTGTGGTCAGGATAGGATCGGAATGAACAGAGTTAGGGTTCTGAGGCGGAAAATACTACCCCATCATTCGTCTAGGTGGCCACACATGGTGTGCATATACGCGGTGACTATACCGCTAAATGTGTTTGAGGAGAATGCCCCAAAAAAACCTCATACAAGGTAGACGGTAACGGGAATCAAACCCATTACCTCCCGAATGCTAAGCAGGTCGTATCACGACTACGCTACTAGCTTGGTTAGGAACGAGATGCTTCGCCATGTTATGTAGACAGAATCAGGCCTTAAATACCGTAGTAGTGGTTTATTGCGACAAAATGGTTAGAGTGTGAAGTAGCAGCTAGTAATCCTTTAGATTTGAAATAAAGTGGAAGGTAAACAACCTTTAACAGTTTGACTAATGATGTGGGACCATTTGCTACTTACTCAAATTTAGATTAGGTAATCTACAAAATTTTGACAACCACTAGATTGTGTACAGATTAAAGAGAAGAGGTGACAAGACCGAACCTTGAGGTAATCCATTACTCAATTTTCTGCTCTTCTCCTCAATAAAAACTCTGAAGTATCTCTCAGAAAGCATGTTCCCTAGTAATTTAAGCAGTCTTCCACGGTATTGAATTATAAAGTTTGTACATCAAGCCATCTTTCCCAACTGTATCATAAGCTGCAGTCGGGTTGATAAAAGCTACACCAGTTTTAAGTTTCTTTTCAAATCCTGCTTCTAGGTGACTTGTAAGTGCTAAAACTTGATCACAACAGCTTCGTGATGCACGGAAACCGGCTTGTTCCTTTGGTAGTACTTCTTCAATACAAGAATATATCCTCTTGTACAAAAGACGTTTGAAAAGTTTGTAGATGACACGAGGTAGGCTTATTGGTCGATAACTTGCAGGATCCGTTGCAGCTTTCAAAGTGGGAGAATAAAAGAATATTGTTAAAGAAGGAAAGTAATTAGTTCAAAGTGTTCCCAGGTTTCTAAGAAACTCTGGGTAAATTCCGTCGAAACAAGCAGCTTTCCTCTTTTTTGTGACTTCTAATGCTGCTTTTAATTCTTCTAAAGTGAATGGACTTGATAATTTTACAGAAGGTGGTGTGCTTCACTGGTTTTGTTACCGGCTCTTTATGCTCTTGACAACGTCATAACACCTTTCGATAGAATTGGAAACTTTTACTAGACTTGCTGCCTCTGCACTTGGTGGAATCTGCGTTATTCGTCTAGTTAGCTGCATCCAGGTTCTTTAGCAAATTCCCACGGCTTTGACTTGAATGTGTAAAGTTCAAGTACTTAAGTAAAGAATTCCATCTTTCTTGACGTCCATCATTTATCGAAGACAAAACTGCACCCTTCGACTCCGTTGTTGGATTTAATTTGTAACTATTATAAAGTTCAGTGGTTTCATTGGACCATCTTGGTATATAATTCCTACGAAAACCTCTTGGAATTGTTTTTTTTTGCCGCACTTTTAATGACTCCAACGAGTTTGTGATAGTTATCATAAACTGAAAGTGCCAACGAAGGTTAGAATCAACAACCATTTTAAAGTCTATCCAGTAAGCCTTTCTCCAACGAGGTTTTTGTAAGGAAGAAACCAGGGGAATTTGAAGTCCAACTCTTAACGATGTAGGCCCATGCTGACTGTGTGGAAAGTCGTTTAAAACTTGACGCATTACTTCCTAAGGTCTTGTATCTCTGTTGGCAGTAACCAAACATAAGTCGGATTGTAGTCTCTTTGCCATGTAGCAGAACGAAAACTTTTTCTCTCCTTAGCATCGTACATTAAATGGATGTTTTTAATCTAAATCCATGGAGATGCAAGGCATTTCCGTTATGTTCATTATCTGTATACCTCCATATTGTATTATGGCAGTAGAAATTACCTGCAGATATTGTTGGATGCGGATCCGATAGGTCAAAATTTTCTGGCCAGTTAATTATCGGGGGCTTCTAAATGTTAATAGTATGTGTGGTGCCAATTTTTATCACAATAACATGAATATCGTTTCTTATACCTTTATACATTTTCCGTAATATGTTGTGGTGTTCTTCGTATATGTAGCAGAATCAAGAACAGAGCTAATTAAGAAGTCAATCAAGAGATATCATACTATTGATCATCTTTCCACTAGCTGTTATTTGATCGATGTGGGGGTCTCTTGGAGGATTATCACATTCACATCATGGTTCAGACAAAGTCCTGAAAGGTATTCAGATGTATTTTTGCTTATTCTTTCAATATTGAAGTGCAAAATTTTGATACCTTGAATTTCGTGTGACATTGTATTACTGTCAATTGATAGGTATATAAAGTGAATGATACAAAAAAAATAGCACTCAATTACATCTTAACAAAGCGTCAAAAAATATCTAAATTGCATCCCAGATTGATTATTTCGCTGAACACTGCAAATATAATAATAATAACAATGTTGAAAGGTTTATTAAATAATGATTCATATGTCTTGGTTCAATCAATTTACATATGAACTTATCGGTTGGGTTCGTTAATTAACAATAATTATACGTTACATTATGTAATAATAATAATAATAATAATAATAATAATAATAATAATAATAATAATAGAGAACATCGTATACATGCACTCTTGTAAGCTACGAATTCCACACTATCCACCAAACCTGTTTCTGAAAGGTAAGCCGTTGCTATGCGTAGAAAAAGTAAAATTTTTGGGAATGGTGTTAGACCCAGCACTTACGTGGAAGTACCATATCGAGGAATTAGAAATTAATACAAAAAATCACTTAACTTAGCTAACTCTAAATGGGGTGCAAATAGAGAAGTTTTAATCCGATTGTATAAAATACTAATCCTCTGCAGGATAGATTATGAGAGCATAGTTTACAGATCGACGAGTAAAACTTGACTAAACAAATTGGATGTTATACAAAACCTCTCACTAAGATACGCTATCGGAGCCTTTCCAACCAGCCCAATTAGTGGTCTCTATGTCGAAGCAGTACTACCCTTAATGTTAAGGAGAATTTGATTACGTTTAGAGTATGCATCCTAAATACGATCAATTGAGACACATTTTAATCACCAGCGGTTGTATAAAGAATAAGTGCACACAAAACTTAACATACCAATTTATTCATCTTTAGCTAGCGCTTGTAAACAGGCAAAAATACACGACAACGAATTACGGCACCCTCTCCCAAATTAGCTTAAAAGTTAACGAGTTGTGGCAAGACTTTGGAATAATGAAAATCGGGAATTAAGACAACATGTTCCATTCCATGCTCGAAAGCCTTACACTCTAATGTCATGAACAGAAGTTGTATTAACACGTCTCAGAATTGCACATACCAAATTAACCCATTCCTATCTACTGACAAATGCCCCTATCAACATGTGCAATTCGCGTAATTGTACGATTATGGTTAAACGCTGCAAGGAAACACTTATTTGATGTTTTCTTTGATCTGGAAACGCTTTCGACCTTACTTGGAAACATGGTATTCTAAGAGCACTTATTGAATTAGGACTTCGTGGAAATCTACCAAGATTTATAGAGCAATTGCTAAAATGCATGTTTTCCAGGTTAGAGTAGGAGATGCAACGTCAACTGAACGAGTACAACATAATGACGTACTACAAAGTTCTACGCTGAGTCTCACGCTGTTATATACTCAGGCGCTAGCAAAACAAAACTTCTTAAACTAAATACTATTCAAAGTTAAGCGCTTAGAATGTACCTAGGAGTTTGTGGCACCAGCCGAGTTGATGATTTGTATGCGGAAGGTGGTATTTTACCCTTAAAGTATAGATTACAAAAGAGCTTAGTTAACTATGCTTTGAAAGTAAACACACAAAAAACCACCCAAACTATTGTACATTGTTTAACAGTAACACATGTACTTTTTACAGTAAAGGTTTACAATAAGTCGGCCAGCTGGCGTTCGACTAAGAAAAATAGGCGAATAACTAAATGTATCGTTTCCACTCAAATTGTGTAGTTTAAAGTACAGCCCTGGTTAATAGATAAACTGAGCATATATATATATATATATATATATATATATATATATATATATATATATATATATATATATATATATATAGGAAATAGATGCAGTATTGAAATTAAAATTTTGTGAAATACTCAAAAGCATCTGCAGTATGAAATAATATACACGGATGGCTCCAAAAGCGGTCTTGACGTGGGCAGTGCTTTCTGGGTTAACCAGCATGCTTTTAGTTAACGGCTTAATCTAGCAACCCATTTATACGGCAAAAATTTATGTCATTTCCCAAGCACTTGAATATTGTAGCACTTCCAAAAATCATTTCTTTTTAGTTTGCACAGACGCCCTAAACATTCTAAAATGTACATAATGGATTCACATTTGATCCTAATATTCAAAGTATTCTAGCTTAATTGCATAGGCTAAAAACGGAAGTGAAATGGGTATGCTTTGCCTAGTATCATGGTCAAGTTGGGATATACGGCAATGAAATGGCGGATAGGGCAGCAAAAACGGTATCAAAAAACCATATAATAAATGAAGAGGGGATTCGACTAGATGACATAAAGTTATATACAAACAACAAAATCGAATCATGCTGGAAGTGAGAATGGCTAAACACAGAAACATATCAAGAGCAATGTAAATATGTGGGAAATACCAACTAAAACTGCAAGGAGGGAGAGTGTGGTGCTCAAAAGGGTACGTTTAGGACATTCTAACCTCACATCTCTGCACCTATTATTAGGAGATGAACGTCCAACATGTAACAGATGCAACGGAGACCTGATATTACATCACGTCATGCACAAGTGCATTGCATACACAGAGCAAAGAGAAAGGTATCATATGCCAAGCACATATAGAAAAATGAAATGGAAAGACAAAAGCTTGATTGTAAACTTAATAAATTATTTAAAAGTAACAGAATTATTTTTGAAGATCTTAATCTTGTAACGGTGCATAAGGCTAATAACCAAGCAGTTGATACCTTCAAACAAAATAATAATAATAATTTTATAGAACTTCCGAGATCAGTGTTGGCCGCCATCTTCAATAAACCCAAATACTATGAGTTTAATCAAACCTAATTTGACTGGCCTATATGCGGAACGCCAATATTTGACTAGAAATTTGCAAAGAGAACATTTCAAATACATTGTGGGTGTAAAAACAATTATTGATAAGAATATATTTTAGCTCTCGCATGAAACCTTTACATCTTTTACAGCCAATCAGACTCATTGGCAGTAAAAATGTTTACTTTTAATTTCTACAATGTTATTACTGTATCTATTGTCGCTTTCATGAATGTCAGCACCTTTATTAAATTTAGATTTATTGTGATAAATATAGTGTAGTAGGTAGAGTATGTAAATTGAAATCACAATTAAAATTTGGTTATCTTTAAACGAATTACGACACGTGGTTCGAGGTTCTAAACCAAAAATTAGTCTTAGAATACGTTTTTGCAAAGTAACAGCTCTTTGGGCGTCACGTGCTAACCCCCAAACGACAATGTTATAATTCATTGCAGTATAAGCATATGAATAATATACATCAAGCAGAGTTGTTTGACTCCATGTTGGTTTTAACACCGTTAATAATTCTGTATTGTTTTGTAACTGTCGTTTCCTATTAGTGGAGTGGGAATAGGCCGATCAACTCCACTAATAGGAAACCACAGTTACAAAACACTTATAATACAGAATTAGTAAGTCAGTACGGCCCGAAGTCAAACAAACTGTGGAAATAGGCCAATCAACTCCACTAATAGGAAACCACAGTTACAAAACGCTTATAATACAGAATTAGTAACTCAGTACGGCCCCGAAGTCAAACAAACTGTGAAAATAGGTCGATCAACTCCACTAATAGGAAACCACAGTTACAAAACAGTTATAATACAGAATTAGTAAGCCGGTACGGCCCCGAAGTCAAAAAACTGTGGAATTAGGCGGATCAACTCCACTAATAGGAAACCACAGTTACAAAACAGTTATAATACAGAATTAGTAAGCCGGTACGGCCCCGAAGTCAAACAAACTGTGGAAATAGGCCGATCAACTCCACTAATAGGAAACCACAGTTACAAAACACTTATAAAACAGAATTAGTAACTCGGTACGACCCGGAAGTCAAACAAAGTGTGGCAATAGGCCGATCAACTCCACCGTTAATAAGTAGAAGCATTGATTTAATTTGTTGCAAACCGAGTAGGTTTGAACATTGCAGGAGAAACTATTATCCAAAAACGTACCCAGAAATTTTACGGGTGTAGAAAACTTTATTGTAGCATTGCTAAGAGTCAAATCATCGTATGATGTCATTTTCCTTGTAGTACAATCAGGAATGCAAGCAGTTTTTTGAGTATTAAGTATCAATCTGTTTTTGTTGCACAAGTTATTGAATTCGTTAAAAGATATCTTAATTTTATCTATAATATATAATATATACCTTGGCGAGTCATTAATAGAGATAAGAAAAACATGTGGTTCTAAAACAGTGCCAATGTAGTGTTCTTTATTAAAATTATTTTTGAATAGGCATCATTAATATGCACCACAATCTTTCTACATATATTCTAAACAAGACAAAAACCTCAACACACAATTGCGCTGGATTCAATCGAGCAACTATGCCGGAAACCATGTTGGCAACTAGTAATTTTTTTTAATTAACAAAATACGATTCAACCTGTTTAGCTGCAACTTTTTCAATTCTTCTGGAAAAGATGCTAATAGGGCAATTGATGGATAATTTTCGACACTGCTGGGGTTAGCGTGTTTGAATAATAAGATCACTGAAGCTAATTTTAGTGACGTTTACAGGACAAGAATAGGTGCAATTATTATTTACTCACAATGTTTTTTAACAGGCCTCCATCGAGGAATGTTTATTACTAGTGACTGGATTAAAGAATGTAGTCATAGAGGAGGTATGTCCGTTGCGCATTCTTCACTTAAAATGTTCCTAAAATGACTAATCATCGCTAAACAAGTATTCTCCAAAGGCTGCAGTAGCTATCTCTGTTGAGTTTGTTAATAATTTGTTATTGTAATTAATCTCTCTTATGGGTTGATTTTACGTTTACCTTTAATATTATTTACCAAAGCCCAAGATGTTTTATTTCTGTTTGTAGAATTGTCGGTTACTTTTTAATTTCTATATTACTAGAGGAGTTACGCCAGTAAAAAGTAAGTTTATTTTTAAATACAAGTGGAAATCTACAATTAAACCTTGGGGGGGGGGGGCATGTTTAAATTATTAGTTTTAAGTATTCCTTTATAACTGAGCAATTGTTCATGAGCCGTTCTTTGAAATAGAGATAAATATTAATTGACGTATTCAATACCTATTTTATTAGTGAATCCTAAAATTTCGTTACAAAATCCGTTATATGGCTGCAACAGATAAAAAACCACCATTTGGTCTGGAAGCTTAATAATTCGATCAGAAGCATTATTCACATAATAACATTAGGTATGAAAAGAAAATAAGATAGTTTTACAATCAGAAGAGCATTATTCCAAATAACAAAGGTCAAAACACAATATACAAAAAATACTAACAAAACAATGATAACGTAAAATATCAACAAAAGCAATAGAAACGCATGAACGCAAACAAACAAAAACAAAAATCCGAAAGCGAATTATAGGGAATATTAAATATACCGTAAATGTGAAATTTATTATTTTTTGTGAAAGCTGTTTTCATATATGTCATATATATTGCCAAGATATTGATGAAATAATCATTTATATACGTTAAAACCGAAGTGTACATATACACTGCACTGATGTAAAAACATTTAGTATATGGTTATATACATTTTTGATATACGTCTGTATACCATAAGTTGTGATGTAATTATAATAAGTATGTATAGTTATTTATTTAGTTTAATTTTGTTAATAATAAATAAATTTTTGTTAAAAAGAAATTAATTGTGCTCCGACTAGCGCCACTCATTCAGGGGACAGAGTTCAATGTAATTAATTCTGCAATATACATAGTGATTTACTTTAAATGTTAACTCTGTATAAAAATACCAATTATCTTTAATAATATAAACTTCAATACCTTTATAAAATTTTACCATTGAATTATACGAATTTCAGTACACTCTGTATACATAATTATGCATATTTCTCAACGTATTCAGCGTCCTCTTTAAACATCTGGTTCATAATTGTATTTGTGATTACTAATAAATTGCACAGGAAAAAGATTCATCATAGGTAAGCATAAATTAAAATCGATAAAATAATGTATTTGTTTTTAATTGATGTACTACTTTATGAGTACGTAGCAAATATTGCGCTATTAACTCTTTACATATAAATAAACACATGTATCATAACCAAACTCTAATATTAGAATTGTTACTTATCTTTTTGCAGCCTGAAGTATTCGTACAATGGTATGGTCTAGAATTTTCTTAATTAGATGCACTGGTTTACCAATTTTGCAAAATTGCTTCTATTTAGAATCGGAGCACTTAGTTTTATTTTCTGTATTACATACAACAAGTACATGAATTCTACAATATTGGTAATAAGATTTAATTGTTTGTTTTAATTTAATTTTGTTGAAATTAAAATAATTCACGTTCGATTTTATTTATATTTATTATTAAAACAATTCATATTAACGTAGAACAATAATTTCATACATTAAGTACACTTTTCGATTTTAACAAATGAAACGATTTATTAGGTTAGAAAATTTCAGTTCAGCTCAAATTTAGGTTATAAAATTATTCTCGATTGTTTGATTGTTTATGCCAGTTCTGAGCGATACATGTTCTACCTTAGAATTCTAACAAGAAGTGATTAGAAAAATATACAATCTTTACTCATTTTTTTCTTAAATTGTAGCTTTCCTGTAGTTATATGACCATACAAACAAATGCTCTGATTGGATAATCCAATTTCTAAATGTTAATAATTTTTAATTTTACAAATAACTTTCTTATACCTATTACTGTCTTAAAGCTAAAATTATCTTTAAAATCTATGCGTAATTCTCTTCATTTTGATAACCCACATGCTATATTTTTCATATCATTCAATATTTTATAAAAAAAAAACTCCATTTTGCACATTGTGCCAATAATGCAATTTTACTTATAATTAATTAAATCTATTTTTCAGGGATAAAATAAGTTCATATTCGGCTTGAACTTCCCCAAAAACATAAGTCCACATAAATTTCTGGTCTGGCTACACTAAATTTTATGTTGCACTTTCCAAATGTATGTTCTCCAAAGAAACCTGCACTGTTTTGCACTCACATCCCTTTATTTCACATATGATTGTCACTTCACAGTACATAACTTCATCTAGACCACCCAAAGGCTTGGTAGGTAAGGAGGTTTAAAAATAAAAGGGCATGTCAGAGACAATGTATGAATCTTCTAGGAGCTATGGAGGTATACAAAGACAGGAAAGAATGGAGAAGATTGTGAATGAAAAATAAATAAGAGGCAGGGATTGTTTTGCACACCCCGCAAGGGAATGGCGTGATGGTTATGTTATGTTATATTAAGTTTAAGTATAAGCCTTATATTAATAGCATTGTAACTCACACTTGTCCATCATTTATGCCTTATTTGACTTCGCACTAATAAAGATTATAAAAAAAAGTGATTCAAAGTTAATAGATCTACAAATAATATGCTCAAAAAGTTTGAACAAACACTTAAATTCCACCTAAGGAATTTCTTCGCTGCCAAATCATACGTCGTATCCACACATTGCATAGAAAGTAATGAATTAATAATTTTGAAAAGTATATGTTTATGTCTTTGAAATATGAAACATCAGAAATATTTGCTAAAATTCAAAAACAGCGTCTAATAAACCCCCACTCCCCGACGCATGATTTCTCTCAAAATCCAATCAGCGCGACAAAAAATAAAATGAAGCTTAAGTACGACATTACAATCATCGTTCTAGAGTTACAGTGGATACTAACATACATCCAAATACTCCCGGATTGTTTCTACGAAATAATACGGTTCCTTTAAACTTATGCCAGATGATTGTTGAAACTCATAAAATCGTATTGACAAATATAAATACAAAAGAAGAGCTCTAATACTCTACAACTTCATACGTGGTAGACACGTATACCCCACGTCGCCCGGTCTAATACCACCAGCTTCTCCTTAATATTGGCACTCCAATTTTCTGGGTTCGGTAAGGGCTACAGGTCACTATCTTCTTTATTCCTTATGTACTCGCCAACACGCACTAGCCAAGTGTGGCGTTTTAACGGCTAAGCCCTTAAAATAACGACTTATAAAACAGACGCTATACCCCACGTGAGTAAGGCGAGACGCTCACACTCTCACATCGATTCGTCGATCCGGCCCAACTATTCTGGGGGGGATTTCGTCAATGTCAAACCAAGACTAAGAGAAGCAAGATCTACCAGGAATAAATTTCTGCCCCATACAGGTTCCAGGGAGGACAGGCCTCAAGTGACCCCGGTCATCGAAGGTACCAACATTCGGATTCATTACTGCAACATACGTGGTATCAGGTGGAAGCTTAATGTTGTTCACCAACACCTTGGACAAGTGCAACCGCACATTCTGTTTCTACCAGACACACAAGTCTCCCCTGGAAGCACTGATTCTCCTGACCTGGAATTTCCCAGATACAACCTACCATCTAACTATCGCCTTAAAGGCGGAGTATGTGCGTATACGAAGGACAACGTAGGTTGTAAGAGGATGTGCACTTTGGAAAACAACAGATACAACCTACCCTCTAACTTTCGCCTTAAAGGCGGAGTATGTGCGTATACCAAGGACAACGTAGGTTGTAAGAGGATGTGCACTTTGGAAAACAACAGATTTGACAGGATTTGGTTCAAACATTCTGGGTCCCAGTTTGTGAAATTCTATTGTTGTTTGTATAGGTCTCCCAATGATGATAACTACCAAGATCTTTTTAATTACCTTGGTCTGAAAATCGACTACCTCTTATCACAGCTTCCATCTTGTGATATTTCAATTTTGGGAGATTTTAATGCCCACAACTCCAATTGGCTTCAATTTTCATAGTGCAGAAGCATATGCTGTATCCTGGTGATCTCACACAAATGATTTCCGAACCAACCAGAATCCCTGACAACCCTAACCATACTCCACATCTCCTGGATCTATTCTTTACAACTAACCCACTTGTCTATAAAACAAGAGTCGTTTCACCACTTGATCGATCAGACCACTGCCTAATCGAAATAACTTCCTCTGTGCCCAATCCCACTGATACTCGAAAAACAGATAGAACTATGTGGTGTGTTAAATCAGCTAACTGGAGCGAACTGCGAGATTTTTTTGCAACCTTCCCCTGGCGTGAGTATTGTTTTAAACGGTCCTCCTCTTCAAACATTGCTCTATCAGTAACTGACATTATCTTCATGGGTATGGAGATATATATTCCTAAAGAACATAATCGTGTAGGTCATGCCCGTTCCCAACCCTGGTTTAATAGGGCTTGCATTGATGCATTATCGCAAAATCATACACTATAACAAACGGAAATCAAATAAATCTGCCGAAAATCACGACGTCTATATTGCTACAAGGAATAGTTGCAAAAAGATGTTTGAAGAACGTAAATGCTAAGAATTAGTCTTATGTGCTTTGGGTGGTCGTAAATTTTGGTCATTAAATAAAGCCATCAGCAAAAACTTTAGTACATATTCCTTTTCTTCCCATGATGTCTCGCGACGGAGCTGTAGTAGCTGATCCTGCCGAAAAAAACAAATCTCTTTGTCAATTACATTGAATCAAACCCATATTTCAATAATTCTGGTAAGATTTTGCCCTCGCCCAAATTTACCCCATACGCTATGAAACCAATCCACTTTCGTTACAAGCTAGAGTCAATTATGAATAAACTTGACTCAAACAAGGCGACTGATCCTGGCGTATTCCAGCTATCGTCTTTAAAAAATGCTACCCAGAGCTAGTACCTGTATTTTCCAGACTCTTTTCGATCTCCATGTCATTTGGAGAGTTTCCCTCCTAGTGGAAGTTGGCTAATATCCAACCTATTCTACTACTTTCATTCTTCGAATTCAATCAACTCCTAAACGACCACCAGTATGGGTTCAGACTGAGTCGTTCAACTGGTGATCTTCTTTCATATGTCACCCAACTTTGGAATAACACATTGAGAGATCCGGTGAAACAGTCGTAGTAGCTTAAGATATTTCAAAGGCTTTTAACCAGGTTTGGCACAAGTGCCCACTTGCCAAGCTCACTTCGCTTATCCGATACGCTTATCAATTGGATAACTAGCTTTCTTGACAAAAGACGTATACGCGTTGCCATCAATAGCTGTTTTTCGAAAGAAACTACTATTAACGCGGGCGTACCCCAAGGATCAGTGATAGCTCCCACACTTTTCCTGCTATACATAAATGACTTAATTTCCTCAACAACTAACCTGATCCATTGCTTTGCAGACGACAGTACTCTACATTGCAGTTCTTCTCAGTTTTCCCACAACAGTAAGTCTAGCCAGGACGTTAAGGTGAAAATAGCAGCCTCGATCAACAGTGACTTAGAACGTGTCCTTGAATGGGGAAGAAATAATCCACTCACGTTCAACGCCGACTAAATCCAGTGTTACCTTGTGGCCGCCAAGAAAGACCGATCATTTCCTGCTGTAAATATGAATGGCTTAGATCTCAAATTTTCAAACTCTATTTCTATGTTAGGGATGTCCGTATCACCGAACCTTTCATGGCTTGACCACCTTTTGTCATCCAGTAAAACAACTGCCCGTACACTGGGCTTTCTATGCAGATCTAAACAGTTCTTCACATCGGAGTTGTTCCTTTGTTGTTCCTTTTATTGTGTAAGGCTCAAATTCGACCTCATCTGGAATACAATTCCCACATCTGGGTCACTGCTCCCCAATACGCCCTTGATATGGTAAGCCGCATCCAAAAAAGGGATGTAAGACTTATAAGTGACCCATCTCTTATTTATGAGCATAGAAGAATATTGTCGGTTCTTTTTTTGTTCTATCGCTATTACCATGGGATTATTAAAAGTAAAAAAAAAATCAAATTCCCAAGACGATTTTATTAATAAAGGTAAATCGTTTGTTGAGGTTTATTTTTTTGGTTAAATAGTTAAATTAATATGCTGTTTTATTAAGGTGTGCCATCGGCCATATCTCGAAAACTACTGCGCGTACAAATTTAAGAAACAAATTTTTGATTAAGGTAACCATGAAAAAATACTGTAAATTATTTTTAAGCTCCGCATTCTACTTTTCTCTAAAATTAAGATATACCTTTGATAACATCATCAGAAAGCGTGGACAGTTCTGAATTATTTTGGTCTAAGGCTCGTTGAACAAGATTAAGGGAAGCTAGTGAAGGTGTAATCATTTAAATCGTACACAATACTTTCTGAAAAAATCGCTAGATTTAATTTGTAACGGGGGCTATTTTTTTTATTTTACCCGGAAGACCTAAACCATACGGTATCATGAACGTGATATAATTCATTTAAGGAAAATCGGGCGTATACAAGGGCAGAACATCTAAGGTCTTAACTTAGGAAGAAGTAAATTAATTTCTATTAAACTCCAGTGTTAGTTGTTTATAGACAATGTAAGCTATTTTAGGTTGTATTAATAAGTAGCATACAAGGCGCTATGCGTATAAATGAGCGCATAAACTTAAAACTCAGTCATATTACTCTCGATTAAAATATATTAAAAATAAAATTGTTCCTGATAGAAAGCATAAAACTCATATTCACTATAACAAATAGTGCATATATCACTATACTGAAAAAGTACATGGATCTACAACCCAGCAATATAGACATTGATAAATTGTTAAACAAATAAAATACTACAACAACTGTCCCAAGAAAAATTGCAGAATTTTTAAAGCTGCTTAATCCAAATGAATATACCAGACACTGTTGTAGAAGCACATCAGCAACCTTGCTGTCCGACAGTGGTGCTTCCATCGAAAATCTCAAACGACGTGGGGGTAGAAGTCTAATTCTGTTGCAGCACTCGATCGCCAACATAAATAGAATTTATACTCTAATTGCAGGGCAAATTTCATCGGGTATTACGGAAACTTCTAATTTCTCTGTGCCTAATTCAGTTAACGCATAAGCATCCACATCTTCATTGATTCCAGCAGGCCTCAGTATTAAAAATACCAAAAATTGCAAAATTGTTGTAAATACTAAGTATATTTGTTTTCACTTACTGTTTTTTTTTACCATTCACAGTTTGAGTTTAATAAATTTATTAATGAACACGCAAGATTGAACTTATGTACATACATACATTTATTTGTATAAAACGTTGAAAAATTAGCATAAAGTGCCATCTGTCACACTGCTGGTAGTAATTGAGCGGACAGTAAGGTACCTTACGTCCGTTGTCCATGGTAACGCACGCAAAATTGCATTTTGTGACCGCTGCGTGGAGTGCAAAATGTCATTTTGCGGACGGTTGTACACAAAATAATTTTTAACACTTTAATTGAAAAAATGATTGTTTTCGAAATTCTGTGTTCATGCATTTCATGACAAAAACAGATTTTTAAGTTATGGCTATGTAGGTATATCACTTATTACCCCACTAGTCCAAGAACTACTTTACAATTAATCACATTATCACGGAAAGCTTTTAGTATAGGAGTTCTAATCAAATTACTCAAAAGTTGTGATATATCTTTCAAAAACGGCTTATACCAATGCCGAGCCTTACGACATGCTTGTCCTATATTTCGAACGTTTTCAAAATACACCTATTCCGGAACGAGATTATGCTACCAGGTATCCTGGACGAAGACACTGTACTAGAAGAATATTTCGGCGAATGGAAATACATTTAACGCAAACGGGAAAAGTACAACCCATTTCAGTTCCAATAAGAAGACGTGCGGCAAGGAATGAAGACAATATTATAAACGTTTTTGCGTGTGTGCAAACGGATCCGCATTTAAAGACAAGAGAAATTTCCATAGACCTAGGTATGTCACTTCGGTGTTCCGAATTTTAAGAAACTGCATTCCTATTATGTAGTTTACACTAGGCCCTATCAGAGGCTGATTTTGACAGGGGTTTTGGCAATTCCTATTGGCTACAAATCCTCACTGGATGCGCGAAGTGGATTGCCAAAGCGGGTGGAGTGTAAACATGTGGTGCGGAGCTTTAGGGTATAGAATTATCGGGCCGGTTATTATAATTGTCATCTAAATGGCGCATCTTATTTAAAGTTTGTAGAAAATGACTTGCCTATCCTTTTAGAAATATTCCTCTTCACCTAAGGATTCAACATGATGAATGTCCAATACACTTTTCACAAAGAGTCAGTGATTTTTTAAATGTTACGTACTCAAACCGCTCGATTGGAAGGGGTAGCTTGTTCTCGTGGCCACCTAGATCATCCGACATAATTGTGTTAGATTTTTACTACGACGGACGAATAAAAAACATTGTTTATTAAACCAGACCAACCACACGAGGCAAGATGATTAGGCGAATTGAAAATGTCTTACATTCGGTTTTACGAGCAGAAATTGAAACAATTATTTCTAGTTCTGCAACAAGAATTAATAGTTGAATTTTGCAAAAAGTAGGTCATTTTGAACATTTAATAAAGCATTTAAGTTAATCCCTTAACATTTGCCATGATAATTATCTTTGGATTGCTTCCCTAAACAGCTTTCCATTATTCTTTTTTTCAAATTTGGACAAGTCCTTAGCTTAGATATAGCGTGAAGGGAGCCAAGGAATATGACTAATTACAACATCGTTGTTACTAATCCAACCTACACATATAAGAAACTAGAACGACAACCAATTCTTCAATTAAAATGGTAAACAAATAATTCCTTTGTTAACATAACTCTGAAAGGTATTATTTCAAATTTGCGGAATTTTTTTTATTAATTTTATTTATGGCCCTAAAAAGGACCGATTGTGCAATAATGCTTACTTAAGTAGGTACTTGATGCCTACTGAATGCCTACTTAAGTAGGAATTATTACACAATCGGTCCGTTTCCGCAAATTTGAAATAATACCTTTCAAAAATAAATATTATCATATTACTGCATTCAATTTTTGAAATTATGAAAACTTTTATTATTAATTTATTATTTTAATTGATGCGTCAAACAAAAATTACTCAAATAAAGCTGAGCTTTAAAAATCATGTAATTGTTTGGTACATTTACTAGGTGGATATCAGTAGAAAATCATTTTAAAAGATTAGGATGGCGGTTACTCCCCTGACGGTCATCTGGCAAATTTGAAAATATTTTACACGGTCTTTTTTTGATCAATTTTGTGATAACCACAACTCTCTACGACGAATAGTTTCCGAGAAACAGCACTTTGCATTCTTACCTGGCCCCCCGGTACACACTTCTACAAGTATGAAATAATCAATCACAAATGTATGGATATTTATATCATCGTGAAGTATCTACAAGAATTACGTCGATTACAAATCAATAATTATGCTTTTAGAAGGGTTATTATAAATTGTAAATTCACTTAAAAATTAGGTGTTTGTTTTTTGGAAAACGCTCGGACACGGCGATTTTAATTTTTTGTAGCGATTTTTTTTATGCTTAGTTCATGTATACAGGGTGACCCAAAAACAATTTATGACTACCAACTTCATTTTTTCAAATGGAAACACTTATTTTTTATTTCATTTTTGGATTCTGTTTTAAATTTTAAGTAAGTTTTATGTACCATTTTTTGACATAACACACATGTATACAGGGTGACCCATGTAGAAGTAAATTTATCTTCTACATGGGTCACCCTGTAACATGTTTGTTACGTCCAAAAATGGATAAAAATGGATAACTAAAAACAAAATTTGACGTGTTCTAGCATTTTCATGAAAAATATTTCCTTCAGTTTTTAACAAATTTATGCGGGACTTTTGATCCCCTCTTATGTGTATTTCTCGATAACTGTTAAGTTTAGGTATAGGAGGTACATAAAAATAACTTAAAATTTAAAGCAGAATCCAAAAATGAAATAAAAAATAGGTGTTTCCATTTGAAAAAATGAAGTTGGTAGTCATACATTGTTTTTGGGCCACCCTGTATACATGAACTTAGCATCAAAAAAATCGCTACAAAAAATTTAAATCTACGTGTCCGAGCGTTTTTCTAAAAAACAAACACCTAATTTTTAATTGAATGCATGCGGTACTTTTGGCCCTCTCTGTATGTTATGTATTATGATGATATGTAATTATAATCAAACCATGTCCTAAATTATAACAATTCACTGACGCAACAAACTATTTTTGACTATCAATAAAATAAGTGGATATAATGGATAATTTTTCTAGTTTAAAATATACAAGACATTCAATATTTGACATTTTTTGAAAATTTATCTGGAGACATCTGCCGACAAAAATATTAACTAAAAGATGCTTTGCTGATTTAATGAATAGTTACGTCGCCTTTAATCTTAGTTCGTGTAATTTTAAGAATGAATCATACCAAACCTTATTTGAATCAAACTAGGTATATAGATAAGATATCAATTTATATTTTAGAAATACTTATCTTTTTTGGGATTTTTTAATGGTGTACTTTAAATTATACAATCTAAACGTTTCGATAACACTTACAGTTATCTTCGTCAGTAGTAATGTTTGTTAAAAATTGTTAAAGATGTAGTAAACAATTTTGTCAAATTTGAAAAATTCAAACATAAACATAAGCCTGCTATTAATATAACAGTTTGAGAAACGTATAAGCCAACTATAAAATTGTAGTAAAGAATAACTAGGTCATTAAAATTAAATATTGTTAAACTGCCTCAAAGATGACAAACCAGAACACTCTCTACGACGAAAGCTAACAATGAAATTTGCCAGCCAAAAAACACATTTAACAAAATTTAATCGAGTTATGATGTAAGTGTAAAGTTGTGAAAAACTTCAATTTTAAAATGATAGAAACATTCACAAATTCAAACATTACATCAAAAAATAACCCAGTTAAATCTAACAAAGAGATATCTTTATCAATAATTGGAAGTGTTATTAACAATGAAAAGCACAATGCAGAACGTTCTTTGTAATTTTTAATTTCAATTTAATTTCAACTACTTGTGTTAAATTATAGTGCTGTGGAAATTTAACATATAATTGGTAAAGCATTTGCTTCAAGGTCTAGGAAAAACACAGCAAAAAACCTAGACATACCAAAAGTTGAAAACAAATTAAAATCAAGGCGTATCACTATGCTCTTTTTTAACTATAAGATGCCAAAACCTATTTAAACGGAGATTTTCTTCTTGTCTATTAAAATTATTCGGGTGTTTATATATTTCAATAGCTTTACGTTGCAAACGAGCATAATAATGGGTTTGTCTTGACAATATTTTCATATTGTCAAATTGAATGTCATGATTTAGATTATTCAGGGCATGGTCAGCCACAGCAGACCTCTCTGGTTGACCCAATCTACAAAATCTCATATGTTCTTTGCGTCTTGTATCAAAGCTACGTTTTGTGGTCCCGATGTATACTTTTCCACATGAACAAGATAACTTATACACTCCGGATGATGATAAAGGGTTTGACACATCTTTAGGTGATCTTAAATGTTCTTCAATTTTTCTTGTAGGTTTAAAAATAGTCCTAATGCCATATTTGATTAGGATTTTTTCAATTCCATTTGTAACATTAGCTATAAAAGGAAGAAAAGCAGTACCAACATTAAGAACTGGTTTTTCTTTAAGGTTACGCCTAGAAGGTGTAATATCATTATTAATATCTGTAAGTGAATATCCATTATCTTGTAAGGATTTTCTTAAATATTTATATTCATCATTCAAAAATTCAGGGTCACAAATTCGTTTTGCTCGATCTACTAAAGATTTAATTACACTAATTTTTGACGTGGATGGTGGTTGGATAATTTATGAAGGTATCTATCAGTGTGTGTCGGCTTTCTGTAAACCTTAAAAGATAGTGAATTATTATTTTAGATATTAATATGTCAAGAAATGGTAAACTTCCATTAGTTTCTTTTTCCATGGTAAACTGAATACTAGGATGTATACCATTTATAAAAACCAAAACTCATGCAGTGCTTCTTCTCCATGTCTCCAAATAACAAATGTGTCATCTACATATCTACACCAAACTGAAGGTTTTTTAGGTGTATTTTGTAACGTTAATGTTTCAAATTTTTCCATATAAAAATTAGCTATAACAGGACTAAGGGGACTACCCATTGCTACACCTTCAATCTGTTCATAAAATTTACTATTCCACTGAAAATAAGTTGTAGTAAGACAGTGCTGAAAAAGAATGGTTATGTCCTTTGGAAAAAGATGATCTATGTATTCAATAGCTTCTTTTGGAGGTACTTTTGTAAAAAGTGAAATAACATCAAAACTAACCATTATATCACCCTCTTCAATTTTGAAACTATGCATTTTTTCAACAAAGTCGGCATAATTTTTAATGTAATGGGGTGTTTTTCCTATATGAGGTTGTAATAACAATGTAAGATGTTTTGCAAGGTGATATGTAGGGGAACCAGTTGCACTAACAATAGGCCTTAAAGGAATATTAGGTTTATGAATTTTTGGTAATTATATGTTAAATTTCCACAGCACTATAATTTAACATAAGTAGTTGAAATTAAATTGAAATTAAAAATTACAAAGAACGTTCTGCATTGTGCTTTTCATTGTTAATAACACTTCCAATTATTGATAAAGATATCTCTTTGTTAGGTTTAACTGGGTTATTTTATTTGATGTAATGTTTGGATTTGTGAATGCTTCTATCATTTTAAAATTGAAGTTTTTCACAACTTTACACTTACATCATAACTCGATTAGATTTTGTTAAATGTGTTTTTTGGCTGGCAAATTTCATTGTTAACTTTCGTCGTAGAGACTGTTCTGATTTGTCATCTTTGAGGCAGTTTAACAATATTTAATTTTAATGACCTAGTTATTCTTTACTACAATTTTATAGTTGGCTTATACGTTTCTCAAACTGTTATATTAATAGCAGGCTTATGTTTATGTTTGAATTTTTCAAATTTGACAAAATTGTTTACTACATCTTTAACAATTTTTAACAAACATTACTACTGACGAAGATAACTGTAAGTGTTATCGAAACGTTTAGATTGTATAATTTAAAGTACACCATTAAAAAATCCCAAAAAAAAGATAAGTATTTTATTATGAGTGTTAATGGTGAAAGTTTACATTTTCATATATTTTAGAAAGATTAATTTTGATGGAATGATTATAAAAGAACCACAGTATTTGAATTTGTTGAGATAATAAAAATAGTTATAGCCTTTCATTTAAATAGTATAAAGTACAGAGAACGTAGAGAAATTTAAATGGTAAATAAACTTGAGAAAACATTTTAATTGCCTGGAAAATATCAAAAGCTTCAAAGCGGTCAGCCTTGTTGTACTAATTGTCGATAAAACGTTTTAAAACATTAGGCTAACGATGCTACACTTTACAAAGTTCTTAATTTTTAATTAAGAAAACTTTTTCATAAAATTGAACGTTGGCATTAAGGTCAAATACTTGATACTAAATTCGATTACGTTTTTTCTTTTTTTGTTAATCTGCTGGTGAAGATATTAATAAGTTCTTTTGTTTTATCTCAGACCGTTTTAATAACGTACAATGTAACACATTGGTGTTCTCATACGCGAAATTGTCTTGTTTAAAATAGTACTAGCAACAGTCTGTTCTTACTCTTCAATTACACTCTTCAAACGATAAAAAATTAAATTGTTGCTATTGGTATCAATCCGTTTCAACGAAGTATATTCTACTCGAGTGTAAGTTTTTGTCTTTCCAAGATCTCTTTGTACCATGTTAGATTTTATCGCATTACAGTTTTCATCTCCTCAGTTACTGATTGCAAGGCGCTCCAGAATGTCGATGTGGTCTGGTTGGCATCCCAAATAATGAGTTTTTCTCTCACAGGCTTCAAGGCGAAGTTTCGTAAAATCTGTATAATATAATGCAAGTTCATGAAATAGTCTTATGTACCAAGAAAATATATACTTACAGGACTTATGGACTTAAGGAATAAACGAGTTAACTAGGTCAGTTTGACATTTCCTGAATAGTAAAATTGTAATGCTCTTGCACAGAGATGTTCTCCATGCGCCATATAATCCACTTGTAGACATTTGACTTTCATCATTGTTTCTAAGCCTAGAAAAATGGAATAATATTGGTGATCAACCAAATTATGCAAATAATATAAACTCACAGATCGTTCATTTTGAATGGCTCACAGTTTTGAGTGACTTGCGAGTTCTGATATTAGATGATTCTGAAAATCGTTATATGAATAGGTTAATGTGTATTAATTTCTCAGGATGTGATACTTAACCCCACAACACAATCTAGTTTGGCACAGTTTATCAAACGTCGAGATCCAAATGGAAGCATGAAGAGCCATTACAAAGCTCAAATATCCATGCTTATTCCCATTACTAAAAGAAACGAGATGAAGTTCTAATGTCAAATAAAAATTATCATGAATAGATATGGACAATGACAGCCATTGACAACTAAGTGCGTCCGTTCATCAACACTATACACTTGTGCGGTCCGTTCGCCTCTTTTGCACCACGTTTATCTAATATTCTTTATTTCAATACATGCTCAAATACAAAATTAACCTTTATAAGAACAATCCACAACCATCCAAAATTTTGGCTTGTTTATGAACGCACAGCTGTCTTCTGCTAGCACTTAGGGCCATTTTAATCCTTGACAAGCGTCGATGAACGCTTACGGCCGAACTAAGCGCACAACTTTTGAAATCATTGGTTTTCAAAGGAATTTATCAGGAAGACTATTCGTAATTGAAAAAAGTACCACGGCATACCTCCTTCTTGGTTCTACAAACTGAGTGAGTTTCCATAGCGCCCAATTTCATGAGGAGCAGGAAAAAATAAAAACGATTTGCTCACGTCAATTCCTATTTCCAAGGTTGCACTGAACGCCCGATGTGTGTGTGTGTGTGTGTGTGTGTGTGTGTGTGTGTGTCTACATATATACAGAGTGAGTCAGTTTTTTGTAGACAAACTTTAACAGGAGATAGAACACATGTTTCTAAAAAGAAAAGTTCCTGTAAACATATGTCGTAGAATGCTTCGTTTCCGAGATACAGGGTGTTGAATATAATTTTTTTTTCTCAAACTGTTATTACCCATAAATAAAATGAATGTCGGCTTGTTCGCTATTTGTAAATGTAAACGGTATGTTACACTAACTAAAAGCTGCCAAATCAAATGAAATAACTTTTTGAATTTAAAAACAATAATTAATAACAGTGAAATTATTTAAGATGAAGCAAGTGTTTGTAAAAAGTCAAACTGTCGTTTCAAAATATAAAATTTAATACTTACTTGTTTTCCAAGGAGTATCACAATTTGTTGCAATGAAATAAGGGTGCATCATTTAGTTAACTTAAGACGTTCTATTGTACGTCGCTGTGAAATGTGTGTTGAAAAGAACGGTTTACATTTTGAACAAAGTGTCTAATTTTATTATACTACTGTTATTGTTATTTATTTATAAATCGTTATTGCTAAGAATTCTTATTAATTTCACAATTATTAATTAAGTATTGTTACAATAATAAATAAGGATTGTTAAAATTAGTGTACTAAACAGATTTCAATTTACAAAAGTCTTGTATTTGAGTATGGCTTGATACAGTGGCGGCTCTTTAATGAGAGCAAGTGAGCAGCGGTCTATAACTTATTAGAATCTCACTTAAAAACTACATACATGTTTATGGCGAAATTGATACATACATAATTATACAGAAAATATTGACCGCATAACAATAATTATTATGCATTTCTTTTTATACGAGGATAATAACAATGGATACTAAAAAAAACCGATAACCTACCTATTTATAAATGAAAATGTATTTGAAATTTTAAAGAAACGATCGTTAGGTACTAAAATGGCTCTAAATGTTTTATTATATCTTTTTTATTAAAAACTTTATATTCAATTATTCACATAAAGCACAGTACTTAGTACCACATCAAACACTAAAAATCAAAATAACTCGGAAACGCACAGGAATTTCGAAACAGAAGAAGGTACATTATTTTTGTTAAACTGTATGTAGATAATGAAAATAACAGTTTTTTTAAAAAATAGTCATTGGCGTAGAAGTTCTGTTTATGAAAGGGGTTGAGCACCCCATGCACTCCGCCCCTGTGCAAGTTTGTGAACATTCTTATCTTGTTTTATGTCCCTTAATTAATAGACATTATCCCCCCAACATGGAAAAAATCTAAGCATTCGTTTATGAGTTATAATGAAAATTTGAGAAAAAAAAATTATATTCAACACCCTGTATCTCGGAAACGAAGCCTTCTACGACATATGTTTATAGGAACTTTTCTTTTTAGAAACATGTGTTCTACCTCCTGTTAAAGTTTGTCTACAAAAAACTGACTCACCCTGTATATATATATATATATATATATATATATATATATATATATATATATATATATATATATATATATATATATATACACTCCTGTTTTGGACACCCTGATAACAAGACTTCCTAATGGTAAATTTAGACACAAGGTTTATCGAAAACCAACACATACGAATAGATACTTGAACTCTCTTTCGCATCACCATCCTGGTCAATTACGTAGCGTTATGAAATCCTTGATATACCGCTCTTACCATTTATCTGACGAAAATTCTAAAACGGAAGAGATGAAGACGATTAATAAAATATTACTTCAAAATGGATACAAAGATCAAGAAATATTGAAAATCACCAACGAAGTAACAAGACCAAGAAATAATAGTTTGTCAAAGAATGAACGCAAGATTCCTGCTATTCTACCTTATATAAAAGGAATTACAAACAGAATAGCAAAGTAATTGCCCAACAACGGCTTTAGAGCGGTATTCAAATCACATTCAACTTTGTCCCAACTTTCAAAAAACCCCAAAGACAAAATTCCAAATGAAAACCAAGGAGTGCAACAACTGTCGAAGAACTTATATCGGACAAACTAATAGAATATTATTGCGATAGCCGATGAACACAAACTAGCAATTAAACAGCACAATCCATCAACGTCTTTAGCTGTACATCATTTAGACACAGGACACCAAATTATCACCAACAAAATCAGTTTAATTGCACCTCTATATACCTTACAAGAAAGAATTATAAGAGAAGCAGTTGAGCTTGAAAGAAGACCGAACGCCCTCAATAAACCAGATGACACTTCTAGAATGCCACAAATTGGAAGAACATCATTAAACAAGTTGATTCGAGATTTCAACCAACTCCAAGTCTTCCGTAAATTTCTAACTACTATGCTGCAACTATTCCTGACGTCCCCACTTCTACACCTTCTACATCATGTACTAGACCAACTACCCGAAGTGAAACACGCTCGTCCAGATTAAATTTAAATTAGTGACCTTGTTTCATATTCTGTACTTGTTAAAAATAGCTACCCTATTTGAATTTCTGTCATTGTCAAAATAAATTCTTGATAAAGGGAACAAAGGACGTTCTTGAAACGTTGAATTAATTTGTACGTTTATCTACACAAGTTTCCAAGCAAAAATGTCTTATTTAAGCATTAATACTTGTGTGTATGTATCAAGTGCACTTGAGACCATCCAAAGGAGACATAAACCGGCTGACCATATAATAAGCTTAGCTAAACACTGTCTAACTAATACCTATTTTATGTACAATGGACACCGTTACAAGCAGAAGGCAGGAGCACCAATGGGGTTACCTTTATCTCCAGTCATTGCAAACCTATTCAAGCAAGAGTTTGAAGACTATGCTATTGAGATACGTAGATGATACGTTTCTGATCTGGAGCCACGGACAGGAAAAACTCAGGGCATTTTTTGGAACACCTCAACAACGTGCACACAAATATCAAGTTCACAATGGAAATAGAACAAAATGATCAGTTACCGTTTCTGGACGTGCTAGTTAAGAAGAATGAAGACGGACGCCTAGGCCACACGGTCGACAGGAAACCTACGCACTCGAACAGATACATCAACGCCAAATCGGATCATCATCCAAGTCAACCCAAATCTGTCATCAAGACGCTGATCAATCGATCGAAGAAATTATCAGACGCCGACAACATCAAAAAAGAGATGTCAAAAATGAGAGAGGTTTTGATTAGAAATGGATTCCACCACCACGACATACAAAGGACTCTGATGCCTTCAAGTAGAGAATGCAAAGAACCAGCTGTTCCTGCAACTGCCACAGCATACCTACCATACATCAAAGGGACAGTGGACAAGATTAGCCGTATTCTTAAAAAACATAAAATGGATACAACTTTCACGGCGTATCGAAAAACTCATTCGATCTTAGGAAATCCTAAGGAGAAGACCTCGTATGAGATTTAAGGAGTGTACGACATTCCATGTGGCGGCTACAGGCTAACGTATATTGAACAGACCAACAGAAAAATCAGCGCAAGAATAGAAGAACACAAAAACGTGATTAATAAAGTTCAAGCGACATCATCCTTGGCCCAACACGTAACCACAACAGGACACAAAATTAAATTTGAGGACGCCAAAACCTTGTCAAGCATCGAGAACTTTACAGCTAGAATTATCAGAGAAACCATAGAGATTGAGAAACACACATAATCAAAACATAAGAGACAATGCTCTGAGACTACCATCAATATGGAAAACATAATTAATCCCTAGACAACTAAAATCCACAACACCTCAAACAGAATCAACAAAAGAAGAAGTAAAAACAGGGAGGCAAACAGTGAAATCAGTGAAGGTAGTGAAAGCATTGAAAGCAGTGAAAGCAGCGAAAGCAGCGAAAGCAGCGAAAGCAGTGAAAGGAGTGAAAGCAGTGAAAGCAATAAGTAAAAGCAATGGGGTACATAAGCAGCAGCACACACAACAGGAAGTTAGTTAAGTTCGAATAACTAATAGCAGGAGCAGACAGGGACCACCATAAACTTGGACACATGGCAACAAATTTTATTATTGAAATTTTAAAAACTATTATCGGTTTAATAAAATATTTGAAATTTATTAATGGTTTAAATATAGATACAAATCAACATTATCAATAAATTATAACATTATTTAAATTAAATTAAAAACAATGAGAACGTTCTTTGTAATTTTAATTTCAATTTAATTTCAACTACTTATGTTAAATTATAGTGCTGTGGAAATTTAACATATAATTGGTAAAGCATTTGCTATAATTTAACATAAATAGTTGAAATTAAATTGAAATTAAAAATTACAAAGAACGTTCTGCATTGTGCTTTTCATTGTTAATAACACTTCCAATTATTGATAAAGATATCTCTTTGTTAGATTTAACTGGATTATTTTTTTTGATGTAATGTTTGGATTTGTGAATGCTTCTATCATTTTAAAATTGAAGTTTTTCACAACTTTACACTTACATCATAACTCGATTAAATTTTGTTAAATGTGTTTTTTGGCTGGCAAATTTCATTGTTAGCTTTCGTCGTAGAGAGTGTTCTGGTTTGCCATCTTTGAGGCAGTTTAACAATATTTAATTTTAATGACCTAGTTATTCTTTACTACAATTTTATAGTTGGCTTATACGTTTCTCAAACTGTTATATTAATAGCAGGCTTATGTTTATGTTTGAATTTTTCAAATTTGACAAAATTGTTTACTACATCTTTAACAATTTTTAACAAACATTACTACTGACGAAGATAACTGTAAGTGTTATCGAAACGTTTAGATTGTATAATTTAAAGTACACCATTAAAAAATCCCAAAAAAGATAAGTATTTTATTATGAGTGTTAATGGTGAAAGTTTACATTTTCATATTGGCGGTTCGTTTCTGCATGTCTGACAACCAACAAATTGATTGTGACATTTGTCACGTGACCATAGATTTGTCTAGAATTTTGAAAAATGTTAACTGTGATGCCGATAAATGGGTAACAATGGATTTTTTGGTTGTCAGGCGTGTAGAAGTGAACCGCCAATAGTTTTTCAGAAATTTCAATAATAAACATTTTTACCATGTGTCCAACTTTATGGGGTCCTGTTATATATATATATATATATATATATATATATATATATATATATATATATATATATATATATATATATATATATATATATATATATATATATATATATATATATATATATATATATATATATATATAAACCGTGTGACCCATTTGGGTCACCCTGTGAAACAAACATTTTTTTGTCATATTAGGTATCAAAAACTGTATCTTGGCACAAATTTCCATAATTAAGTTCTCGTTTTCATGGCACTCGATGTCTTTTTTTCCATGTCAAAAATAGCAAAAGTTTATTAGACAATTTTTTTTCTCAAAATTTAACTACACCACTGGATTCATAATCCTTAGGAATAAAATCTCCCAAAATTTCATGAAAACATATTCATTAAGAACAAACTTACTTTTGGAGCGGAATTTGTAATTTTATTTTTCAAGTAGATTGTGGACAAATTAGAAATCTGACAACAAGACAAATGCAAAGTAGATCATCGCAGTTGTATGGTGAAAATGCCAAGTTAATTTTTTTGTCCGGTCTAGAGTTGTAAGTCCTGAAAATACCGTAAACTAATATAATAACGAACTGAATTTCACCCCGTTTATCTCTTCTTTCATAAATGTCTTAAATGAAGTGTTGGGGACATGACTAAAAAAGTGAATATACCTAACTGAACTATAAATTAGATCACATTGCTATGAGCATCAAAAGTTAAATTCGAATACCTACTACAATTTTGTGGTAGCTGCTTTAATTTCAATTTTCAATGGTGATAGGTTTCAGTATTAAATACGATTAAAGGATATTGGGAAAAAATTTACTACACCACTGAAGTTATGACTTCTTTGTGAATAGAAAATATTATTAGCAACAACGTTATAACAATAGTTACTTTCGGAGTGCACTCTTTTTTACGTAATAAATTTTCGACTTATTAGTAGGCTGTGACAAATGCAGAATGACAGTTAATTCATTTTTCTGAATACTGGAATGTTTGTAAACTAAATCTGAAAATTACTACATAACCAATTTAAACTAAGTGCAATTAAAAAGCTTTATGTAATGGCTGTACAGTTAACTTTACAAGAAAAAATTAAAATCGTGTGTCTTCTTGGAGACAATGATAGAAGCGAACGAAAGGCATGTAGAATATTAAATAATAGGGATCCAAACCACCCCCTATTAGATGTAGCACTGTGTACAGAAGAAATCAAATGTTTAATGAAACCGGTGCTGTATCCAAACATATTTTAAGAAACAATGAGAAAGGAAGGATTGGGAACAATCAGATTACTTTGGATTTTTACGGGAATAACCCGAATGCAAGTTTAAGGGTGGGTAGCATAGATTTAAATTTACCATGAGAACACATACGAAGATGCCTTAAAAAAAATAAAATGAAATCATTTAACACTAAATTCTTACATACATTGGGAGTAGGAGATGAAGAAAAACGTCTCTGGGCACAGAAGTATACCTCAATGCCAGGAATTTTTTAAAGTGTATTTTATTTAGCGATGAAGGAACGGTGTTGTTTCATCGAAAAATAGTCGATTTTGGGTCTCCGAAAACCCAAATTGGATTATCAATTACAAAAAGCAATATTCCGAAATAGTGGTGCTGAATATTGAATGAAAAAATTATAGGCCCTTCCTTTTCGACGGCAATTTAAGCGCGTTTAATTTCTTAGAATTTTTAAGAACCGACTTATGAGATGCTATCGATGACCTTCCGTATACAGAGAGAGTGAACCTGCATTTTCAACTAGATGGCTCCTCTGTGCACCGTGCAGAATTATTAAACAGTTAAATGATCATTTTCCTCGGCTCTACTCGATTTTTTTGGTGGGGTCTTATTGTTTAAAAAGTGTACAAAATTCGTCCCTGAAACAGACCAGAATACGCGACAGGGTACGGCAATATTGTAGAGAAATGACACCTGAGCAGTTAAGAAAAACTATGCGTTCGTTCGAAAGCGGTATGACAAATGTATTTAAGTGAATGGAGGCTTGGTGGAGAGAACCAAAATTTAAAATATTTATTTTTTTCTGAATTTGCATTTTTATGTAGGTATTAAATGATTGTGCTGTTATTAAAACATGTGTTTCTGTTGATTTTAAAAAATTTCATTCCATTTCGATAATAAATTAAATTAAATACCATTTTACTATGCTTCCATGAGTTATAACTCTAGACCAGATCAAAAAATTAACTTGGCATTTTGACCATACAACTGCGATGATCTTCTACTTTGTATTTGTCTTGTTGCCAGCTTTTTTATTGGTCCACCATCTACGTAAAAAATAGATTGAGAAATTTCGTTTTCAAAGGTAATGTTGTTATAGATTTGCTCTTGATGAATATTTGTTTATGAAATTTTTAGTTTTCATCCTTAAGGTATATGAATTCAGTGTTCTATTCAAATTTGGCCGAAAATTGCCTAATAAACTTTTGCCATTTTTGACAAGGAAAAAAGGACATAGAGTGTCTTGGAAATGAAAACTAAATTATGAAAATTTATGTGATGTTACAGTGTTTGCCTAATATCACAAAAGAAATTTCTTCGAAATAGGTTGATATATATATATATATATATATATATATATATATATATATAGGATGAGTCAGAAAGAATGGGTCAACACTAAGCTGGAGATATTAGACACCAAAATACCATGTTTGAGCTCATCATGCCTTATACGTATGTATTTAGTAACATGAAATTTTTAAACTAACAAAATTCTGAACCGTTTCGAAGTTATGCGACAAAAATCGAATTTTCACGAATTCGTTTTTGACAAATTGTTACTTTGTGGTTGATGTTTTTAAAGTGCTTTAACATGGCATGCAATTTGGAATCCGACGTTACGTCTTCGAGTAACCATCATGAACTTTGTTTTTTTAAATACGGTCCTGATTTTTTTATACGTAATATTAGAAGAGCTTTTTATTCTGCATTCAAGCATGTATCAAACTTTGTAGTTTAATAGTGATTTTTAAACTTATTTTCCGATTATCTGAGAAAATCTAAGTATGAGTCTGTACATTGAGCTTAACTTTATTCATAAATGGGCTTTTGCTAACTGTGCTTTTCTCATCGAGTTAATGAAATGACCCAGAGTTTTTCAATTTTATTAGAATCAATCAAAACACGTAAATGGGCAGATAACATTTGATGACAAGAAAATTTAAGCATAGCAGATTATAATAGGTAAACAAAAAATAATGATAAATGATCGAAAAATCCTCCTTCGTTGTCCAAACATAAATAGCGTCTTCTCACTGTAGGTGTTACACTTTGGAATGCATAGCTCTTCTTCTGTTCCAAATATATGTTTATAAACATAATTCTTTATGTACCCCCAAAGAAAAAAATCCAGAGGGGTTATACCGGCAAAACGAGCTGGCCATGGTATTTCAGAATGGGTGCTTAAAACTCTTAAAGCAAACCTAGTTGAAACGTAATCTTTAACCATACGTGTATTGTGTACAGGTGCATCATCCTACTGAAACCGACAATCACGTACTTCGGCTAAGGATAAATTATCAAGAGCGTCTTCCAAAATACTTTTTAATAAATTTAAGCATTTTATCTTTTTTATCACTTTTCTTCTAGTTATGTTCAAATAATTGTTTTATGTTTTTCATTTGTTATTATGCTTTCAATTTTGTTATCTTCTTGTTTTATTTCATTGTTTTAATGAAATAGAATTTGTGTAGTTTGAATTAAGTTCATTTTATTTTTTTCTGTCAAAAATCACATTAAAGTAGAAAATATTAATTAACAAAAAAATTGTCGATAATAGGTATAGGTAATGTTATGGCCAAACGATGCATACCTAAATGCTGCATCTATTCATCCAATAATATACAGGGTGTCACATTTGAATTAACAAAGTTTTTCAACTTTGAAAATTGTTTAATAGTTCATCAAATTTTGAACACCATGTATGCAATAAATCAATTGTCAATGAGTATTTCAAAAGTATAGTTCTTATGCTTCTGTCTACTCCAGAAGCACTTTCCATCAGTCAAAAATAAGTAAGACAAGCAGTGTTGAAAATAGGGTTACATCTGTCAAAATTTTTGAAAAAATCAACATATCTAAGAAACAGTTGAAAAAAGGTATAGGAAACCCTTATAAGACTTATCCTAAAATTTTGTCAAGAATCCAAAAATAAAATAATATACAGGGTGTTCCATTTAAAATAAGGAAGTTAGTGACGACTTCCGGTATAACCGGAAGTAACATGACCTTGAAAATATTTTAGAGTGAAAGAGAATCTTAAATAACCCTTAAGTCCAAAAATTCAGATTTCTAAATTGTTTCTAACCACATAAACTTCTAACGAATGCCTACCGTGGAAAACCCTGTATATACTCGTATATATCTGTATATATATATATATATATATATATATATATATATATATATATATATATATATATATATATATATATATATATATAAATACACACTGCTCCACATAAGTTAAGGATACATCTGAAAATCTGCACAATTTTTTGATTTTCAAATTTTGTTATGTTTAACATTTTATTAAAGTTGCTAGTGATCATACCTATGCCATACGGATAGAGATATCATTATATTGCAAGGAGAGGACTGTGGAGAATTCTTCTCTTTCTAACCCGTTCTAACGAATCAATTGATTGTTTGGTTTACTTGTCAATTTGTTGACTTATTGTGCAAATTTTGGTACAAAAATGTGGTGCGTTGCTAATTCCTGATGCCTAGGCGTAAATTAACATCTGACAAAGCAAATAGAGAAATTGGTTTGTTATAGAGTGGTCAACGACAAAATGACGTAGCAACTTGTTACACGTCCAAACCGCACTAGGCGTCGTGTAGGCTTACTAATGTAAGCGGGTTGCCAAGCCAGCTAACAGGGAGATGGGCGTGGTCGAAATAATAAGTAAAATGAATGATTAATATGGTCAAACACCTTACACTTATACTCAAATAGCTCAATTCGGGAAAATATGTCTCTAGGCGCCACCACAATCGAAACTTTGTTAATATAATTGTCTTAAGCTGGATGTTAATTAACCCTACTTGATTGTGGAAAGTAGGATTGTGCTTACTCGGTAAACTCATATACGAAGGTTCTAAAACAACCACTCGTCCAAAACAATTCAACTCAAACTCAAATAAATTTAGTACTACCCAGGTTATTAAAAACTTTTTGAATACACCTCGTATACCAAAACTTCTAAAATAAAATTGATCATTCAAATTCATTCAATGAACGGTAATTAATTTTTAAAATTCTTAACATGAACGATATCTTTTAAATTTACTTTACTTCTGAATCGTATTTGACATTCGTAAACATTTAAGGTTTCAAAACTCCAACTCTTATTATACTTAATGAAATTTAAACTAACAGCTGATCTGTTAATAGTGCATTGCTCTAATGAAACAAACATGAAAATTTTGTAATCAACCTGGCTAATAAGACTTTTCTGGTTGCTCATGAATCTGAAAATTAAAATATGCAAAGCTTACTTTTAAAATTGTCAAAACAAGATCACCAATTAAGTAAATGTTACATCTGTGTTTCATACCTGGTTAAATAAACAACAAAGTAAAAAAATATAACGATAAATATATATATTGTCCTGCATAAAATAATCAAAACACAAATATCTACATAAATTACATCAGCGTGGTTGAAAGTTAAACCACCAAGTACCACTTTGCCTTCTTACTACTAAAACAAACCATACAATACGACTCAAGAACGATTATCTCTTCCTTTCAAAACTATTTATTTATTTAAACAACTATACGCAAGTAAACTAACCAAAAGATAATCGGGCTTAAATGAGTTCTTAACATGCTTAAATCTAATTTCTTACTTAAAAAATTGTCCATTAATCCTTGGATTTTCTTTCTTCTTTCTTCCGTAAATTAATTATATGTAGTCCATTGGTAATCCTTTAAATTGCCTGAAGCACATTACAAAGGCTCAACAAAACTTATTCCTCTGTGCACTCACGATTAGTTCACTACGCGAGGTTATTACTCCCACAAACATGTAATAACGGTAAACCTTTGGTTGCCTCTTTAAAATTTCTAGCAACCTTTTACACCAATTTAGTCCCTTATACAAACAAAACTTTCAATGTCATATAACGTTATTTAACCATTGGCTTAATATACAATGAACACTTCGTTCACTTAACAGGTGGTCTCATAAATACTTTTAGCTGAATCTCGTTACAAGAACACGCGCTGCACTTAATACTTTAACATAACATCTGTTATCTTTATTCAAATCTGCTTACGCACTATTATTTTCTTGAAAATAAACAAACTAATTTTTATCTTCAACTTCAATTTTATTATCGTGGTATTTATGAATGTCTTTTACAATTCATCCCCGGTTCGGGTTACGCAGTTGTTTAAACAATTACAGCCTCATTAAAATTCACAAATATACTCCAACATCATCACATTCTATCCCACACTACCTCGCACGCGCGTCTCACCGAGCTCTCATCACAAGCCAAAAGCTAACTTCCTACCTCTAACTTCAACTAACTCGTCAATCTCTGACTTCCCTATTTATAACTTCAGTCGTCCATCTTTAAACATGTCTTCCTTCCGCGTTATATTCTCCAATAATATTCACTCAAAATTTTATAGTTCTGATAGCTGCTTCCCTCTATACAAGCACGCGTGTAATTACAATACATCGCCATATTTGTTTTCACTTACAAATTTTACAATTACTTCATGAAGAAATCATTTTTCGTCACCACATTCATTCAGTGGCCACTCTGGACCATTACACAACTTTTAACCGTTATCTCCAACCTGCGCTCGATCTGCTTCCGCAACATTTGCACAAATCAGCACAGTCTAAGGTCTCAAATTCCATATACATACACGTATTCTTAAAACAAATTGCACAACATTACAAAACCCTTCGGAAATTAACACTAAACATACCCAATCTTTCTCTACATATTTTCTAAAACATTCTACACTTATTCTTCACATTTTCTGACAAAGATTACTCATTTATCCAACAACATTCCATCTCTAACGGCAGCAAAACAGTAGCAATCCAGTGGAAAGCATTATCGTCCCTTCGTCAAATTTCTCTTTACATTCATCAAAATCTAATTATTCCAACACTAAAGTCTCTATAACATTCAAATACACGTATCTACATACAGAATTATATTTCTCCTACATTCCCAGTGGCGTATCATACACCCACATACATTATATACACACAACAAAATTTTTTTTTTCGTTCAAACTCAATACACTCGTGCTCAAAACACGTAATACATGTCATTATAACATCCTACATACAGGGTGCGTCAACGCAACCTGACAAACTTTTTTTCAAGTTAGCCAAAGTGTCATTTTTAGACTTTTTCACCGTTTTCAAGAAACTAAATCTGTTGAAGAAAGACCTATCAATAACTACCCCTGCTGAAGACCGATATGTTATCATTTCTGCACGCCGAGAACCTTTGAGCACATGTCGAATGTTGAACAGGAGGCTCGCAGAAGCCACAGGAACACTAATATCAGCTGAAACTGTCACAATTTATGTTCTAGACGGCTTTTTAGAGGTGTACCATTTACTCGCGAACATAGGCGACCAAGATTACAATGGGCAAGAGAGCGTGTTAGTTGAACAGACGAGTGCAAGTTGGTACTGTTCATTGATAAATCGACATATGGTCGTTTTTCGGATGGTTGCCGAACGCGTGTCTGGACACAACCTCTGGTGCCAAAACATCGGCGATCAGTACAAGAAATTCACCCTTTCAGAGGAGACACTGTTTGTGTATGGAGAGTCATTCGTTATGATGGCCGTACCGACTTGCTGGTTATTCCGAGAAACACGAATTCAGAAGTATTCTTGAATCGGGTGATTAACAACATTATGCCAGATTTTCATGCTGTTATGGGTCCTGGTTTGGACGATAACGCTTATCCACATCGATCCATGACAGTTATGGATGCAATTGAAACCAATGGAATTCCTCATTTAGCTTTAGCTGCTCTATGGCCTCTTTTAAATCCGATAGAGCATGCTTGGGATCAGTTGCAGAGAGCTTTGGATCATCATAATCCCCAACCGCAAACAATAGAATAGTTAAGAAATTTGCTTCCACAACTCTGGAAACAGATTCCGAAGAAAACTTTAATATGGTCATAACCAGCATGCAAAGACGTTGCCAAGCTGTCATTAAAGCTCACGGAGGACATACTGGTTATTGTTGAAAGGGAAGTTTGTATTCATTTTCTTTGTTTTTTGATTAATTTGAAATTAAGTTATTAGTCACTTTCACCTAATTTCCATTTTTTCTTGTCTTTCTGTTTGAAAATTTTTTTCGTAATTTGTAAACGTTTTTATAACAAAAAACAAGCATTTAAAAACTAAATAGCTTAAAATTGTCTGAAACAAATTTTTTTCTTTTGAAAAATCAAATTTTCCATAATATCCCTAACTTATGTGGAACAGTTTATCTCATGAACCGGACTTACTATATTTTGTTTTCATCTAGTTTTAATTTCTAAAATGTCCTACATAGAAGTGAGACTCCTGTGTAAACATTCAAAAAACCCTAAACATCCATTCATAACACTTTTACACTTAATACACAATCACATTCAACATATCTACCTATACATTGATTTCATAAACATTTTCTTTGTTTTTCTTATAACTATGGCAATGATTCTTTTCGTCAAAGTTCAAAAATTGATTTTGACGTATAATTCAAATTTAAATTGAAAAATCTTCTTTCAATGCTGCTTAAAAGTTTTTACTGTATCCACGATCGTAAGTTACTATCTTATTTTAATTTAATTTAACGAAAGCTTCCCTATGAATAAAGGATCTTTTCTTTATTTTAAACTAGCCCCACAACCTTGGCTGTTACCAACAAAATTTTTCTTCTTGCTTTATATATATATATATATATATATATATATATATATAATATTATTTGTAATGGCTACTACGTGGAAATATATTTAACCTTTAAATCAATCTTTGGGGATAAATATGCTCCGGACTAACTCAAAATCTTTTAAATCTTTTAAATTATTATAATTGCATTAAAATGTAAACGTGAAATCATATAAATTTTTATTTCACACATGGAAATGTTTACGTCAAATAAATTGTAATTTATAATAAGTGGTTTCTGTGTGAAACAGACTTTATAGGAATCTGCACAATAACGCATGCGTTGCGCCCTAACTGACTTAATTAAATGCAGCCTGTCAAAAATTTCAATCTAAAATGTGTTGATAATTACACCAGTTCATTTACTTTACAGATATTGATAACATGTTGTGGTACAAACATTTATACATAATCAATAAAAACAAAAATACAGGATATCAAAAGAATAATCAATGCAATAATGGTAATAGTAAAATTTCACTCACATGTGTTGCTGTACTTTCCAAGGAATGTTTTCATTAGGCTTGTTCCATATTAAAATATTGGACTTCTTCCCATGTATCGATGATACTGCTTCGCTGTTCACAATGGTGCTGCTTAATTATCCATAATTCATCCAAATCCAATTTACTGCTGAACGACTCTTCCTCGTGGTAAATGTGATGTAACGTAGTATTGCTCATATATTTTTAGATAAGCACCTTATTTTAAATTGTATGTTTAAATGTTGGTTTAAATATTTACTAAATTTTTCGGATTCAAATTTATATATTATTTCCATATAAATTTTTAATTGCTTGCACTTTTATTTTAGATGCCGTTATCGAATTTAGTTTATTTAATACTCTGCGTCACTTTCAAGAAAAATAAGCATCAAATCCAAAATAATTGAATGATTTTATTAACATAAAAAAATGCACATCATCCGATGTTTGAATACGAATTCAAATTGAAACAATTATGATATTATCTACACTTATAAACGGTAACCTAATTTTTAAATTTTGTTATAGGTTAATACAATTGTTTCTGATACCTCGACTCTACGTTGGTCGCGTTTCAGAACCAATAATGTAAATGAAACTTGTAACTTACTTGTTAAACACCAACACTATTAACACTATGACTTATTAGTCACAAAAATTTTCAAAATGCAAGAGCAAAAAGCAAAAGGCAAGAGAGCGAGAAATCAAGAGCAATTCCTTTTATACATTTCTCTTGGATACCAAACTTTCAACTTTTTTTCTACATTACACACAGAAGATCCAAGCGTCTGATTGGTCTAAACAAATTTGTTAAATTAACTAAAATACAAATTATGCTATAACTTTTTTAAAACAAGTCGGATTTGCTTATTGAATACATATTTGGAATCAGGGCAACTTTCCGCATAAAAAGACACCTCACAAGCCCTATTTCGCTTCGAAACATTGCATTTTGACAACTTAAAATCTAAATTTACTTATATCTAAGAAATTCTATATTTTACACCTAAACTAATTACATATTCTGAATCTACATAACACACTATATCAGAATACATTTATTACAAACCATTTAACTTAATTTTAACAGAATTTCCATTTTCATATTTTATATTTAGGTAGTTAACCCAACTTTTCTAATTCTATGTTCAGATTACATGTATATTGTTAAATTCTTTATGAAAATGAGGGAAACCTACTATTATGTGCTTTTATAATTTATTCTAAACTTAACTTATCCTATAAAAACTACAAATTTGCAAAATTCTTAAATACAGTATGTCCTCGAAAAGAGGGAAAATTATCTTATTTTTGATTTCTCAGAAAATTTCATTCTTGCTGATTTGCCCTGCTTGTTTTCAAACCCTCGAAACACAAATTACTTGCTATTTAACTCAAACGGTTTTTGAGATAATATCATTTTTCTTGAAAAATTCGAGCTTTTCGTAATTTTTTGAAGTAAATTGATTTGTTTCAAAGGAAAAATCAAATTGGTGTCACAAGTTTTAATTAATAAATTTAACAATTGATGGTAAAATGAAATAAAATTCTCAAAAAACTGAACTATTAATTTTCTATTCGAATAATGCTCCTCCTTTTTCCGCACAGATTTCAATGCAAGCTCTGAATTCATTGAAACTGCGCCTTATTTCTTCGATTGAAAGGGACTGGACAGCATTCCGTATCCTATTTTTCAATTGCTCTTCATCATTGTCTAATGGCTCACTGTACACAATTTGTTTTAAACGACCCCACAGATAAAAGTCCATTATTGTGAGATCAGGACTTCTCGGCGGCCAAAAAATGGGACCATCTCTTCCTATCCAGTTATCATGGAACTCTGGCAAACAGTACCGGCATAATGAGCAGGGCATCCATCGTGCTGGAAGAATATTTCAATTTGGTAGTTTAATGGCAATTCATCCAGTTTATCAGTTAAAAAATTTTGCAACATTCCAAATAT
Source organism: Vesta saturnalis (assembly GCA_036346205.1). Classification (NCBI taxonomy): domain Eukaryota; kingdom Metazoa; phylum Arthropoda; class Insecta; order Coleoptera; family Lampyridae; genus Vesta; species Vesta saturnalis. The sequence goes on from JARFJB010000417.1 coordinate 1,296,046, forward strand.
GAATAACGGTTTAAATTTTGATCAAAAAAATATGGGCCAATAATTCCATGGCACGAAACCGCACACCACACATTAACTTTTTTCAAACATTGTCTGCGACTAGCAATTCGGAAGTTTGGATTCGTCCTACTCCAGTAACGGAAATGTTGGGAGGAAACGACTCCGTTACTTGAAAAGGAGAACATTATTCGTTTATGAAAATTTGAATCTTCCAAAACTCTATTGCCCATTTCCAAACAAAAATCCAGACGTTCGGCTTCGTCAGCGTTCTCTAAAGTTTGCCTAAATTGCGGCTTAAATGGTAAAATTTTGTTCTCCTTGAAGATTCTTTTTAAATGAGATTTACCTATCCCAATTCGTAGTGCCCTCCTTCTTAAAGACAACCTTGGAACTTCTGTTGCGGAATGAGCGGCGAGAACAGTAGTAGCATCTTCTTCATCGAACAAATTCTCTGGCTTCTTTAGGTTTAAAACCGAGCCTGTTTGAAGGAATTTAGTTACCAAGTTTTTTGCTCCGGCATTCGAAATGGCAACCTCCGGGTATTTTTGGTTGAATTTTCTGATAACAACTCGGTAGCACTCTTCCCCAGTTCCGTAACATTGAATTAGATAAATTCTTTGTTGTAAAGTCAACATTATAGCATACAATTCAAATAAGCATGAATTAATTTGCAGTTCAACAGAATTATCACATTTGACAATTTCTGTCAGTTGTGTTTTTCAATGAAATCCGCCTACTAAAGTTACTTCTAAAAATTAGGAAAAACATTCAAAGTCAAATTTTTCAAGAAAAATGATATTATCTCGAGAACCGTACGAGTAAAATAGAAAGTAATTTGTGTTTCGGGGGTTTGAAAACAAGCAGGGCAAATCATCAAGAGTGAAATTTTCTGAGAAATCAAAATAAGAGAATTTTCCCTCTTTTAAAGTCGATCCGGGGACATACTGTATAGTACTTAACCTAACTTAACATAATTTTACTTGTAACTTGCGTTAAAAACGTCTAAATCACTTGAAATGTTAATTTATTATGTTCTTATAACTGTCTCTAACACAAATGCTGTTTATTTTTACTCCATAGTCCATAATTTTGTCATATCACAATTCATATTGTTAACACATTTATGTAAATTTTGTACACGAAATGTAATTTTATATTAAATATCACATTGTACAAGTGTTGTTCATGTTCTTATCAATGTTTCTAAATCACTACCACTGCTGAAATAAATTGATTAAACTGTAAAATTACTGAAATATGTTCACCGAAACTAATCGTACCCACAAATATCAATCGTTTTGACCTCACATGCTTTTGGTATAGTTCATTGCTTTTATAAATAAAACAACCTTGTGCAAACCCCACAAAGCCTGTTTTGTTATATCAAAACCATATTTTCGTATACTAATTTTCTTATTAAAACGAACTTTATACATTCTCAGATTTATTTAAATTTGCACACTATAAAGAATATAAGCTCGATAACTCTAGTCCCTGTATTATGCTTATTTCTAACCGTAGGTTCTCGTGTTAGACCGCGTAATACTTTTAGTTTCTATGAGAGTGTTTTTTCCTGGACGACGTTTCGACAGTCACATCTGTCATTTTCATGTCTGTAACTTTCGGCTTGTACTCCTTGTTACTCGAACTTACTGTACAGTTCGAATAACAAGCCGAAAGTTACAGACCTGAAGATGACGGATATGTATATGTATATATATATATATATATATATATATATATATATATATATATATATATATATATATATCAACGTGTCCCAGATAACATTTCCAGCATGGGGATCTCGCTTATTATGAAAGATACAGATTTGGTTAAATTAGAGGAATTACTCCTAAGGATTAGTGAAATTATAGCACACTCTCCAATTTCCAAATTTCCATGTATTTTAAGACTTATGGCAAGAAAAAGAAAAATATCAAATTTCTTTTTCTTGTAATATCTTTTTTGTTATATTAGACATATAAATTTTATTTGCGCTTTCTTAAGATATTTTTTATGCAGAATTTAAATGTCAATTTGGATTTTTATTTGCACTTTCTATTTTTTAGTTTCAACCCCTAAATTAAATTTGTCTTATGGAACGACAAGTCGGCTTTGAAATAATTGATCGTCTTTTTTTATCCTCTTTACAATGATATAGCACATGTACTATCTATTTTTAAAAACAACAAAGAAAATTAAAAAAAATGTATTTTATTAAAGACTCTAACAATAAGTAGGCCGTGAAACATGAGAAAACGACAAATAATAGATAACAAGAGTTAAGCAGGTAATATTATTGGAGATAATTATCCAATTATAAAAGTTGTTCAAACAATTGACCATTCCGTTCTAAACATAATTGTGTCATGCGTAGTGTCGACGTAATTGCTCTGCGTAGTTTTCGGCGTTTAATGCTACCAAATTCTGCAAGAACAGCTTCACGAAGATCTTCGGCATTCTCAAATGTTTGGACGTACACTCGATTTTTTACGTAGCCCCAAAGGAAAGTCTAAGGGCGTTAAGTCTGGAGATCTGGGTGGCCATAAAATCGGCCCTCGATTACCAATCCATGAATTTGGAAACCGATTATTAAGATATTCGTTGATGATGTTTGAATTGTGGGGTGGGGCGCCATCTTGTTGGAAGCAGATATTAATATTCTCAATCAGTGGTAAATCATCAAGTTTATTTTCTAAATCAGTTTGTAGTAAATTCAAATACCTTTCACTATTTAATGTTTCGTTAAAAAATATGGGCCCAATAAGTTTAGCGCCTAAAATGCCACACCAGACGTTAAAACCAAATCTCACTTGATGCCGACTTTCCTTAATAACGTGAGGATTTTCACGGTCCCAAAAGTGAACATTGTGTCGATTAAAAAGGCCATTATTTGTAAATCTGCTTTCGTCAGACCACAAAATCGTAGCTGGAAAATTATCGTTATTCTCACATTGATTAACATACCATTGGCAAAATTGTAATCTTCTCCCCTGATCTTCATCTCTAAGTCCCTGCAGAGTGGTGTACTTATACGGATGATAGCTGTGACGTTTTAAAATTCTTTGTGATGTAGTTTTCGAAATACCAGTGTTATGTTCAATTTCTCTAATAGATGTTGAAGGATTTTCAATAACTGATTGTAATACATTTAGTTCTGCATCTTCATTCCGTAATTTCGGATATCTAGTAGGTTTTGAAAATGAACCATATTCTTTTAAATTAAGTACCAAATTTCTGTATGTACGTGCACTGGGCTGCCTTCTTTCAGGATACAGCCTCAAGTACATCCGTTCAGCTTCTAAACTGTTTTTATGAGACAAGATGTAACAACTCAACATATCAAACTTTTCGGTATTAGTAAATAAAGCCATGTTTGACACAAAAATATTCTGGAACGAATAATTTTTAAGTGACATTAAATTCGATTGTCTTTTTATGTTTCACGGCCTGCTTATTGTTAGTCTTTAATAAAATACATTTTTTTAAATTTTCTTTGATGTTTTTAAAAATAGATAGTACATGTGCTATATCATTGTAAAGAGGATAAAAAAACACGATCAATTATTTCAAAGCCGACTTGTCGTTCCATAAGAAAAATTTAATTTAGGGGTTGAAACTAAAGAATAGAAAGTGCAAATAAAAATCCAAATTGATATTTAAATTCTGCATAAAAAATATCTTAAGAAAGTGCAAATAAAATTTATATGTCTAATATAACAAAAAAGATATTACAAGAAAAAGAAATTTGACATTTTTCTTTTCTTGCCATAAGTCTTAAAATACATGGAAATTTGGAAATTGGAAAATGTCCTATAATTTCACTAATCCTTAGGAGCAATTCATCTAATTTAACCAAATCTGTATCTTTTATAATAAGCGAGATCCCCATGCTGGAAATGTTATCTGGGCACGTTGTATATGTACAGGGACCGCCATAAAGTTGGACACATATGGGAAAAAATTTTATAATTTAAACTTATGAAAAACTCTATTAGCGGTTCGCTTCTGCATATCGGACAACAAAAAAATCCATTGTGACATTTGTCACGGGACCATAGATTTGGCTGTAATTTGGAAAAAGATTAACTGTGATCCCGAAAAATGGATCAAATTGACAAGATATCGAAAAATTGTATTAAGAAAATGTATTTAGAATGCAACAAAGACCTCATGTACCAATTTTCGACCAAATCAGAAAAAAAAATAAAAAATACCATTTATTCCTCTCTGCTTTTATTACGAAAGATCATAAAATCTTGTTTTACCTGGAAATAGTTTTAATAATATAAATTACATTATTTTAGGTCAAAATTAATCAAATATTTGTAAAATAGACAATTTGTGAGAGGAAAATTAGAAAAATACAAGTTAGCCTCGTCGCTGGTTGTGTTCATGCCCTGTATACTGAAGCGCATGAGCTGATCTAATATTTTAACCGGTAAATAAAATGTAAACGAAATAATATTTGTAATTAAAACTTAACAACACGTTATTTATCCTTATTAAATTTAATATTGGTTAGCACATGTACATTATTGCTCTTTAAAGTGCACCTCATAGTTTAGATACCTAACATTATGTAATTTGTGTTATTAAAAGTATTTTCAGGTAGAACAAGATTTTATGTTGCTTCGTAATAAAAGCAGAGGTATTTATTTATTTATTTTTTTTATGATTTGGTTGAAAATTGGTATGTGGTGTCTTTGTTGCATTCTAAATACATTTTCTTAATACAATTTTTCGATATCATGTCAATTTGACCCATTTATCGGCATCACAGTTAACATTTTTCAAAATTCCCGACAAATCTGTGGTCACGTGACAAATGTCACAATGGGTTTTTTGATCGTCATACATGCAGAAACGAACCGCCAATAGAGTTTTTCAGAAATTTCAATAACAAATATTTTTGTGTTTATTTACGCCAAAAGGTTCCGGTTGGGTTCTCGCCTGAACGGTTCAACAAGCCAAGGCTGTCTTATTCTTATGTACGTTAGTTAGTTGTTTTTTTTTCTACTTAATTCTTTACGTATTGGATTTATTTAAAATTATCTGGTTCAAGGGTTATGTGGTAGAGCAGAATACTGATAACCATGCTGATACTTCAATGTTTAATTTAATTGAATTTCTTGCATTTGTTACTTGATTATATGAATTTTTAGGATATAGCGATTATATTTGAAATGTAATCATTCGCTTATAGTTGATATTTCTTTATTAAAATTGTTTGGATTAATCGTAACGAGGTCTCTCTAGGTACTAGTGATCTGTATGCACTTAACTTATGTGTTTTATGGTGACACGAATCGTTTGGAATTGTAATGTCTGTATGTATATGTTTTCCGAACATAGAGAACTGAAACTTGTTATGTATATCAATTTTTATGTTTAAATCTAGCAAATTCATGGCTCCATTTTGTACTTTTTCTAGTGTAAATTTTATGTTAATATTTATGAATTCTGATGGACTATCAAAACATGCTAAAGTATCATCAACATAACGAAACCAAAATTCAATCTTATTAGAAACAATTCATTTTTTTTGTAGATGTTTTATTATTGAGTGTAAAATAATTTTGATTAAAATAGAGATCAAACAATTGAATTAACTCCATTCTTGTAACTAGTTCAACATTATCATTAAATAAGATTTATTTAATAAACGCATACATTCTTGAGGGGTTGTTTTAGAGATCATACTAGAAACGTTAAAATTTACAAGTATATTATGTAGTGGTAATTTTATGTTTTGTAGTATGTTAATTAGTTGTATAAAGAATTCTTAATAGATATGAATTTTGAATAATTATTACACTGCTTTTAGTAAATAAATGCAATATTTGTTGTTATATAAGTTTTGTCCTTTTTCAACAAAAACTCTTTGAGTAAATTAGCAATTATAAATTTGGCATAATCATTGTGATCGTTTTTAGATGCGTTTCGCATTCAATTGCTAAAATATCATTAATTTTGTTAGTTGTAACGAATCTTTTAAGTTCTTCGTTCATTTAGATGTAAAATATAAGAAAAAAAGTGTTCTTGGTTATTAATGATTTATAAGTTGTGGTAGGCAACTTAATTTGCATTTTAGTGTAACTTAAGTTGCATATTTTCTTAAAGATTTATATTTCCATATCGTGAATTATTTTTTTGCACACATTTCTTGCGCATAGCTATATCACCTGACATCGTGAGCGTCCTTTTTAGCATTACTGATTTACGTTTTTTTTTAAGCATTTTTGGTTTCCACCTAAATTTTGTGAAAAGTGCCATTGATTTAAGGGTAAGATACTTTTAACTCGTATTATATTAATATCTGAAACATTTGCTGTTTGCAGGCACTTTTGCTACTTTTACTACTTTTACTTGCACATTTAATTCTATTTTAATTACACGTTTAATTCTACTTTTACGTACGCTTGTACTTATACTTTGCTAGATCTAAATTTAGATCACACCTTTTATATGAACCCTCAAGAGAATAATTTCTGGATTATTCAAATTTCAATGAAGATAAATTTGTATGAAGTAAATTCAACTTTAGTATGGATTACATCGTAGGAATTGAAAATACGACATGTTGCGCAACATTTGTACAAAGATTACAACCATCTTTGGTTTACATTTCTGCATTCCTTTTGATGCCAGATGTTCTCAAAAAGTTGTACATACATTTTTATAACAGGTATCTACTCTGATTTCTTAGTATAAGGCTATTTTAAAGATTTATTTTATATAATACAAATTTAAATGCTTAATAAACGTAGTTTGTATATTTTTTATTTTGACATTTTGGCGAATTTTTTTATTGTATCCTCGGTTTAGTTATTCCGAGCATAATCAAAAAAATAACTTGGTGTCCGGGATAATTTTTATTATTGTTACCTAGAAGTTACTATATTGATGTTAAGTGAAAATATCTAGGCAGGAATTTGGTGGTAATTAAGCAAATAAAAAAGCATGAACCAGTCCTGATTTAATCTATCTACTGAGCCAATGGCGTTATCTTTTATTGAATGGTATGTATCTTTAGTTATTTTAACAATTTGTATGGAGAACGCTTTAAAACATTTACACCATTTTTTTAATTTTACACATATATTGTATATACCATAAACATATTACTATATAGTGAACATAGGAAAAGAGCAATAACTAAAACCTTTGTTAACCACTTATAGGTATTTCTTATTAAATTGATCATTTGACAAATTTACGTATTTTGTTTGAAAATTGTTGGAATTGCTCTGATTTATGTTTGTTCTATGTTTTGTGTGACGTATTGTTTATGTTGATGTAACTGACCGTTTGTCTAATTCAATTGCCAAATGTATCCAATTCAATATTATGTATTTTGCATAAAATTTCAGAAAAAAGTCTTAAATGTTTATGTAATGCCAAAGATTCAACTAACGCCATTTTGAAGTCGGGTATTTATAAACTGAACTGCATATTCTGTAATTCTGTTTCTATTGGACGAAAATTTAGAAACTTTGATTAGATACAAAGAACACATTAGATGTTACAGATATAAGCAAATAGTCAAATCAAATTATGAGGAACATTTAATAGTAAATAATCACCCTGCGACATCACAAAACAGTATAAAATGCTTACATTTTTATGATAAAAAAGACAAATTAAAGTTTTGGAAGCATTTGAAATTGGTAAAAATAAACAAATAGTATATTATCAACGAGCATTTAATGACGGTTATTAAGACACGAGTATGAGGATTACGACACGATCCGTAGGCGAGTGTCGTAAATAAGTGTCTTAATAGCCATTAAATGCGAGTTGCATACTATTTTTCTACGACCTCTTAATAAAAAAATAACTAGGTAGATATGTACTTTATTTTGAACATTTATGTTTATAGTATAATGAACAGTTCTAACTTGTACTAAAAACCTTTATTACAAAAATAGCAAAAATGAGCTTTGACAAAAAGAAACAAAACTTTACAATTACCTATTCTTTTTGATTAATAGTTACATTTTCTATAGTGCAATTATTAAATTGCATTTGCGGCACTTTTGGGATAACATTAGTTGATGTCATTGCTGATGTTGAAGGTAATGGATTAACATTTATTGAATTGTTGATTTCGTTGTATTCAATCGAATTTAAAATTTGATTGGCTACATTGATTTTATTTTGAACTGAATCCTCAATGTAATTTTCGGCTACTGCCGTAGATTTCCACCCACCGTGGCGTTTTAAAGAGGTGATGTCACCACCAGCATCAACTAATATTGTTGCAGAAGTGCGACGAAAGCAATGTCCGGTATATAAATTGGGACCAGGAAGATTTAGGTAGATAGCAATTTCTTTTTCTATCCCACCAAATTTATTTATTCTTACGTTTTGTACGTGCATTTCCCATTTATGTAATTGATAAAAATCATCATTTACATCTTTTAGTTCCAATTTGTGGAGCTCGTTCCTTCTGCAAGCACCCATAATGCCAAAAATACATACCACCTATGAAAGAAACACTATTTTTCCTGTACAAACAAAATTTAGATTCACTGACCTTTGCAAATAATTATTTAACATCAGGGCTTCTCCAATAAATTGTTTCATTTCGTTCGTAGAAAACGTTTTAAATTTTGTGGGTTTATACCCTTCAGATTTGCTTTTCATTAGAGCATGCAATTTGGTGTATTTGGATATATCCACTTTATGTTTAAGAGATAACGTAGATTTTAAAATTGAGTATCGTGTCCATAAACTTGAAGATTTAAATTTTTAGCCGCTTCTTCAAAATAAACAATTAGAACGTTTTCCAAGCTGTTAACGTTCTTGGTATTTCTCAATCCATAAATTCGAATAACATTTTTCATACGCTTTTGCCGATTTTGCGGGTAATAAATTGTTTGCAGCTATTGTAGCTTGTTCTGTAATTTCTGATGGAGTTAAGTTTTCTATTTCACTGTCACTATCGTCAATTTTGCGGGGTTTTTATTTGAAGAAAGTATAAATTTTCACAACTTTTATTCAAAGAGCTTAGAATTATCACAATTAATTAATTTTATATCTGTCAGAAATGCTCATGTGGCCACTTCGATATTTAGCGAACATTGTGCTGATGTTGCATTTCTATTGGTTGTAAAATCACAGCAAATTTGATAGTAGCAGATATTGTAGTAATTTTGCATTTCTATTGGCTGTACACTTGTATCATTATGAAAATTTGAATCATTATGGGTATCATTAAAGTACAGGGCGTGCACATTTAATAAACCAATTAAAGCATAGGAGTAGAAAAAGTACTTTAATGAACGAGGGATTGATCTTATAGGCTCACCTTTTCCATTTTACAGATAAAAATTAAAGTAGTAGTGGCACAGACCCTCATTTGTACCAAATAATACCCAAACTTATAGTTCTCAAGTAACAGTCGACACACAATCAAATATTGCAGAAGACTCCGACGAGGATATTACAGATCATGACTGGCAACATGTTAAAAAACGTAAACGAATTATACATAAAACTACGTCAAATCAAGTAACGGACAACCCTATTGTGCATCAAAACAGATACAATGTATTAGCCAGCACTAGTACCAACGACTCAACGCAAGCATCACAAGTAAGCGAGGACAAGAAAACACCTAAACCTCCCCCAATATTTATATATGGTGTAACAAATTTCGCAAAAATGCTTGAAAATTTATCAAAAGTAATAGAAAAGAGCAATTTTATACAAGGACTCAATCAAACAATACTATCAAAATCAGTACAAACACTCCTGAGTCATACAGAAAATTAATTACACACCTGAAAGATGAAAAAATTATTCACCACACCTACCAGCTAAAAGAAAACAGAGCCTATGTGTACTTAGAAATATTCATCATACTACAGACATGAATGAAATCAAACGTGAATTAATTAAGGGTCACACGGTGCGTACTCGGTTGATGTTGATATCCAACTACTTTGTTTCCATCGCTTTGGGGGGGGGGGGGCGTCCAAACATTCTCTCTCCTTCTGACTTATTATCTCGAGGTGTTCTTCATAATCGACATGGGCATTGCACTCTTTTCTTCTGGTTTTTATGAATTTTCTGATGTTTTGTATCTTGCATTGTTTGCATATTTCTTCATTTGGCACTCCCGGTTGGTTTTCCCGGTTATCGTCGTCAACGTTCACATCTCTGTTGCTTCCAGTCTTTGTCTTGTTCTATTTCTGCCGGCTCGCGTTTCCGCAGCATAAGTAAATATTGCCCTCACTGCGATTTTATATATCTTGGTTCTGTTTTCTATTCAAATTATTTATTCTTGGGCAGCCGGAGATTACAGCCCCTATATTTATTTGCTGTTGTACTTCTTTGTATAATTCTCGTGTACTAGATATGGTGATTCCTAAATATTTAAACTCTATGGTTTGCTGTATAACATTCCCTTCTATTTCTAGCTTGCGTTCTAGTGGTTCACGAGAGATCGGTAGGCATTTTCTTTTTTCTTTAGACGCTTTCACATTTAACTTTTTTGATGTTGTTACAAACTAATACAGCATTCTCTGTAGGTTTTCCTCATTGCCGGCTATCAAAGCGCTCAAGCGTAGCATACCATTTGTGTTTGTTTATTTCCCATTTTGTATCTTTTTAGTTCCTCAATGCTGTCCATCACTATGTAGAACCGCATAGGGCTGAGTCAATCTCCTTGACGTATTCCCATGTACACTGGTATTTCGTTTCTTCTCATCTTGCGAGTTTTGACATAATTATGTTGTTGTGTTGCTGTACATATTATTAATTAGATTTTTTAACGTTTGCGAGACGCCTCTCTCGCTGATAACATCTCCAGTACATCATTTAATCTAATTTTTTAAATCGACAAAACACATAAAAGCGGGAATGTCGTATACTATTGATTTCTCGAAAATTTGCCGCAAGACAAATATAGCGTCGGTTGTAGATCTATTTACTCTGAAACCATTTGTTCTTCGTTTATCATAACATATTCATTGATCTTATTGAGTATTATTTTTCTTACTATTGTTTTTTGTGGTATATATATATATATATATATATATATATATATATATATATATATATATATATATATATATATATATATATATATATATATTTCATTAGAACAGAAGGGAAAGATTCTTGTTCCGGAAGATTCCTTTTGCCCGTACTCACGGAATTTTTAATACGAGACGCTGTTGATTTGTTACAACCTGAACTGTTGACTGCGAAGTACTCATAGTTGGCCTACTTACCTCTAATTGCTTTCCTTCACCTTCATCCTTTTGATCCAAGGTGGTAACTGGGCTTTCAGGATTTGGGGATTGGACATTAGATATCGTATTCATTTTGCCAACATACGGGGCAAAGGAATTGCTGGCAATCTTCTTACTAATATTTTTTCGTTTTCCCGCAGCTTTCCTGTTATTGTCACTTTCTTTGCCCCATTTTTCCTAAGTTAGTCTCGTAGGTTCTGCCATCTGGTTTTGCAAAAAGTATCTAAAAATGAAGATTTTTTAAATATAATTATGTAGATAGTAAGACATACAAAAAATTATGTCAATTAATTTCTCTCCTTTTTTAGATATTTACCAAATGGAGACTCGCTAAAAAGTATTTTCTTTAGTTGTCGTGTAGGCCACGCAACAGTAGACAAAATTGTACGTGAAACTTGCAAATTATTGGTAAATCAGGTACTGACATAAGTTCCGACAACAGAACTGTGGAAATAAATCTGTTCCCAATTTTGGAATCGCTGCAAATTTCTTAATTGTCTCGGTGCGTTATATGGAAAGCACGTGACAATTTAAGACCCGCCCAATAGTGGTTCCAATTACTTTACTTATAAAAAAACTTTCTCAGTTATACTGTTAGCCCTGGTTGACGCCAATTGCAATTTTATTATGGTAGATGTCGAATCATACGGTAAAAGTGACGATTGTGAAAGCCTCAGGCATTCGTACATGTACAAAGCCCTTGGGATGATCATCCGTTATCGTCGGGGACAAAGGGTTTCCACTCAAGAAATATCTGAAGCGACCTTTCCCTGGAAACCAGATGGATGATCCTGCCAATAAGAAGTTCAACTGTCGTTTGTGTTTAACCCGTAGAATTGTAGAAAATGCCTTCGGGGTATTACCACAAAGGTTTCGTATTTACAATAGAAGAATACAAGCAAAACCCGAAAACATGTGTGCTGCATAATTTTATAAAAAAGGATGATGGGTTCCCACTGCTCGCTATAAATGACGCGTCACCTTCCAGTTCCACAATAAATTTTGCATTACAAAGTATTGCATTGCAAGGTGGAAATGCAACTCAAGAAGCTTTTCAATTCCAAAATATATTTTGTTGCCACAAACCCAGTTAATAAACTAATGAATTTGGCATAAATTACTGATTATTATTACTAACTGAAAAATATATATGCATTCTTATATTCTTATCAATACATTAAAGTTAACATAAAAAAGTATTTACTTACTGTTTGTTGTATTTTCTCTCCTATCTTTTTCCATATTTACAATTTATATTTGTTGTTCATATATTTTCCATTTGATGTGTCGTAAATTAGCGGGTATTTACGAACCGCTTGAATTAATTTTTCGTCATCCATGATACACTTGCTTGATAATGACTGTTACACTATCTGTTCATGCAAGTCCAGTATCGGAAGTGGCTGGAGCGAAAATATCGTTGAGATATAATACATGTGCGAGCACGGACGTTTTCTCAAAGACACTGGGGTGATAGATTTGTTTCCTTTTTTTTTGACCTAGAAGTGTTTGCACTTTAGAAATGATTTTAGATATAAAGCCAGATTTCCCCTTAATCCCCAACAATGTTACTTTTCTTAGACTACATATCGCCTAACTGTGTCATATGCTTTTTGGATATCCAGGAGTACTGCTGTACAGTGTTCGCATTTCAAGAATGCTTCTTGTATTGCATTAGTTAGCAATAGTATATTATCCCTTGTTGAATGGTCTTTTTTGAATCCTGTCTGGTATCTATTAATTAGTTGGTATCTATCTAGATAGCTTGTTATACGCTTGTTGACCATTCGCTCTATAACTTTTGCTATACAACTAGATGGTGCGATAGGACGGTAAATGGATACTTCTAATTCACTTTTTCATTATTTTAGTATGGGTATTACTATTGCCGTTTTCCACCCAATGTAATAATCTCCTTTAGTCCACATCTAATAAAAAAATACGATGTCTTCTAAACTAGTTTTGGGTAAATTCTTTATCACCAAGTAGGTTATGTTATCCAACCCCGGTGAAGTCTCTTTGACACCTTGTAGAGCCATATCTAATTCTTCTGCTGTTAATGGTTTATTATACCAGCTTTATACATTTTCTTTATGCTTCTCGTGAATTCTTGGTCTCCTTAAACTCTTTTCCGTAGTTTTCGGTACTACTTATTTGTTCGAAGTACGCCGCTATTTTTTCTACTACATGGGTAGGTTCCGTGATCAGTTGACCGCCTTCCTCTAATTTGGGCTTTACTATTTCAGATAACGTTTTTATCAGCTTAGTTGACATTGATGATACATACTCTTCCCAGGATTTTCGTTTTGAAACTAAAATTAATCGCCTTACTATAGCTCTTGATTTTTTAAATTCTCCATTGTAGGGTTATTACTGAATTGTTTAAGCTGTTTTCGTCGGTTTTTAATTGCTGTTGAGATTTCAGAATTCCACGATGGAGCTGGGATGCTATTCATTCTTTGATTGGATTTAATCAACTCCAACAACTCCAACGGCACTTAACGTGCCCGGCATTTAAAAAAATAGTACAGGTTTTTAAAATTTGGCAACGGTTATACCCGGGGTACTATAACGCAAAAATCAAATGGGGCTCACTAACAACCACAAAACGTCCAAGGCCTCTGGAAAAACTACAAATTTTTAAAGCCCCTTCCCGGCCGTGACCTAAGAAAACCAACTGGTTTCGTTACAAAACACTTAAGAACGTAAAAAAAGCTTTTTCTTCTGCAACCATTCAGCTATATGTCACCTAGCACCTCAAATAAGCAAAAATCCTTCCCTTAAAACCTCCACAAAGGACTCTTCAGGAGTACTTAAAGAGAATACCTAAATCTGCTAAAACAGAAAAAAATTGACACTTAAAATAACCTTAAACACCTGCTACGCAACACCGCTTGAGCACAATAAACCAGTAGTTATTGAAAATTACCCATTGCATATTAAAATTAAAATTGCCGATAAAAGAAGAGCCAGACGAATCTGGCAGCAGACGGAAAACCCCATAGACAAAAATAACCTAAATAGACTAACCAGAGAGTTAAAAACAGCTTTAAGAGACTGGAAAAATGAAACATTTAATGAATTTGTTAGTTCTTTGTCCACCTTCTGAAGATAACAACTACACACTTTGGAATACGACAAAGAAATTAAAAAAAAATGTCCGAACTCCTATTCCACCGATTAGAAAGGCTGACGGCTCATGGGCAAGAACAGATGCTGAAAAAGCGACAGTTTTTGCAGAACATCTATCAACGATATTCAGACCGCATCCCATAGCTACTACTCCTGAAGAGGAACAAGAGATTACTGATTACTTACGAGCTCCTCTACAACTAAAACCCAACCTTCACCCCTGAAGAAATCAAAACTGAAATTCTGCATCTAAACAGCAAAAGGCGCCGGTATGACCTAATCACTGCCAAACCATTGAAGGAATTGCCACACAAAGCTATAATGTGCACACTACAAATTTTCAACGCTGCCTTAAGAATGCAATACTTCCCAATGCTATGGAAATTTGGCCAAATTATACTAATACTGAAACCGGGCAAGCCCGAACACGAAGTTACGTCTTATAGGCCGATAACGCTGCTACCAATACTATCAAAAGTATTTGAGAGACTAATACTAAAGAGAATGACAACCATAATCGAAGAAGCGCTTATACCACAGCATCAATTTGGGTTTCGACAACAACACTCAGCATTAGAACAGATTCACAGAGTTGTAGATGTAATCGAAAATGACTTTGAAGAACAAAGGTACTGTGTTGCGGTTTTCCTCGATGTCTGCCAAGCGTTCGACCGTGTCTGGCACGCTGGCTTACTATACAAAATCAAACAGTCTCTGCCACACCAGTACTATCTTCTACTTAAATCATATTTGAATCAGGTATTATCAGGTAAAATACGGCGAAAGTCAGTCTGGATTATATTCAATAAAGGCAGGCGTTCCTCAGGGCAGCGTTCTAGGACCAACTTTATATCAAATTTTTACAGCTGATCTACCATGCAATGACAACGTAACAACGGCTACCTTCGCTGACGATATCGCGTTATTAGTTTCCCATTCTAATGAAGTGCAAGCGTCGACAATCCTACAAAATTGTCTGGACAACATACAAAAATGGTTACACACCTGGAGAATACGGATCAACGAGGACAAATCTACAGCTATCACGTTTACTACAAAACACAACTCTGCTCCTCCAGTTACACTCAATGGTATACAAATCCCCACGAAAAACGAAGCAAAATATCTCGGCGTGAACCTTGACAGACGTTTAACATGGAAAACCCACATAACAAAAAAACGAAAGCAACTAGACGCAATGGTGAAAAAGATGTACTGGCTCCTAGGGAAAAAATCTAAATTAGCATTAGAAAATAAAGTGTTAGTGTACAAAACAGTTTTAGTTCCAGTGTGGGCATATGGCATCCACTTATGGGGTAGTGCAAAACATCAAATATTGAAATTTTGCAAAGATTCCAAAGTAAAACTCTTCGTGCAATGACGAGTGCGGAATGGTTCATCAGCAATAAGACACTTCATGAGGATCTAAAAATCCCATGGATCAAAGATGAAGTTAAAAGACGTCTACCACCTATATCGACCGAATAAAAACACCCTAATGTGTTAGTGCTCAATTTACTAGACAATACTAATTCCACTCGGAGACTAAAGAGACTTAAAACGTTGGATCTTACGAAGTAGAATTAATTATTAATTATTATGTTAATATTTGCAGGGTATCGCCAGTGGGCGTCATTCCCTCCTCATGTCCATGTAGATTAGATTAGTTAAGTCTACATCAAATTTGCTTGTTAACCTCCGCTAGTTGTAAATAATTGCATATCATAATAAAAAAAATATATATATATATAGTTACAATACTTACCTTTTAAAAAGTATTTGAAAGTTACTGCCATAATTACAGCAATTAAGTCCTTATTAACGTTCTTTACGCTAGTCATAATTATAACCTTTAATGAAACTTCTAAAACAAAATGTATTAATTAAATAGCAAAAACAAAATTTAATAAACTGGAAATTTCGGGTTTATTAACTTTTAATTACGGTAAAAAGAACAACCCTGGTACATTAAAAATCGTTAGTTTATATTTGTAAACGTTATTCACTTTACGAAGTAGCAAACATCTTGCAATAGCTGTTTACTTTACAAGCTCAGAAAGTCATATTGCACAAAATGAGCAGACAAATTACATGACGACTAAGCGAGAGATTTAAACTTTGTAAGTTCAATAATGGACTTTTTAACGTAGATCGTTTTTAGTTTATAAAGTTTAAGTTTAATTGAAATTTATTTTCTACTATTCGTCCGCACATTCGCAATGTCTCAAGACTTTTAAAGAAAATAGTTTAAAGAGTAATTTTGATTCACTGCACAATGTTTATACGATTTTCTTGATCTTTACTACACGGCATAACTAGTCTTAATAAATTGCAGTTTTCAAGTACCTAACCATTTCTGTGAATTCTAATTATATTCTAAATTACTTTTACAGGATCAAAAAAATTTGGGATTACTAAAAACTTTGAGTAAGCCACCTAACTGTTAATAGCATTCTTAAGAAAGCACTTAATAATAATTTATTATGCCATATAAATACATATTACAAACTAAAGCTTAGCTCAAATGCTCAAACTCAATTAACACCAATCAATAATTTGGTCATAAAGATGGTATCAACGCCATTACACCAATTACACGATTTTAATTTTGCCAAATTACTGTAAAGCCGAACACAACCAATTAAAGAGAATTAACGTACAACGTACAGGTTGAGGCTAGCGTAATTGCAAATATATAATAATAAACAGTACAAAATTTCAGAAAACAGTTGAAAAGTTGTTCATTAATGCAGATAATTTGGGAAGTTATGTGTTCACTTCAAACTAGTTTATTTTGCTAGTATTCTGTTGGGCGAGTTTTTCTTATTTAATATTCCATTACACACTTTACAAAAAGTGTACATTGTTCTTCGTTTTATTTGTTTTGTTCTTCTACAAAGACTATAAATTTAGTTACAATACACGTGTGACATTTGTGATAATTAGTTTTAGCCGAATAAACGTAAATAAAGGACATGGTCAGCGGAGCTTAAAATACCCAAATAGGGTTAAGTTTTATGTTTGCACACTTTCGTACAACTAGAAAGGGAAGTTGTGAATAAAGTTAATTCAATTGTTATAAAGTGTGTTTTGGTTACTGGTTAACGGACTTTATAGGATGTGTTTTAAACTTAAACATTTGTTTTTAAGAACAAATTGAACATAAAAGAAAGAGGCTGTACGTTTATGTTAAAATTACCTAACTCCACTGCTTTGTAAAGTTATAATGAAATTATGAAACTTGTACACGTATTAGTTAAACAATTTTTCTGTGCTGCTATTCACAGCACAATAAAGCTTTTATACAGATACAACTAACTTAAAAAATACTTCATATGCAATTATATAATAATTAAGATAAAATAAAATAATAATTATTTATTATTTAACCAGGCTAGCTCTTTAATATCTGAACGTCATGTAATTATAATATACATGCAAAATACATTGTTAAATTCCAACAAATGACAATAATTCAATAATTCTCAATTTTATATTCAGCAACCTCAAAACTTATTTTCAGTATTGTACTGTTCTTCTTCTTCTTCCTCTTCCTCTTCCACCTTTATTTAGGCTGTGCTTGCTTTTTATTTAACAATAGCTGTGTTACTCTCTTCAGGGTATCTCGGTTGATGTTGATATCCAACTACTTTGTTTCCATCGCTTTGGGGGTCGTCCAAACACTTCTCCCCTTCTGACTTATTATCTCGAGGTGTTCTTCATAATCGACATGGGCATTGCACTCTTTTCTTCTGGTTTTTATGAATTTTCTGATGTTTTGTATCTTGCATTGTTTGCATATTTCTTCATTTGGCACTCTGTCTCTTAGAGTTTTCCCGGTTATCGTCGTCAACGTTCACATCTCTATGGCTTCCAGTCTTTGTCTTGTTCTATTTCTGCCGGCTCGCGTTTCCACCGCATAAGTATTGGCCTCACTGCGCTTTTATATATCTTGGTTCTGTTTTCTATTCAAATTATGTATTCTTCCATATGACGTCTTGGGCGGCCGGAGATTACAGCCCCTTTATTTGTTTGCTGGTGTACTTCTTTGTATATATCTCGTGCACTAGATATGGTGTTTCCTAAATATTTGTTATATAGACCGTTTTGTTTCAAGAAGCTTATCAAATTTTTGACATTTTGCCAATCAAGTTTGAAATTTTCTATTCTTCCGTTATTTATTTTGTGTTGTATTCTAGATAATTTTGTTTCATTGCATGTCTTACTGTGAGTAGATCGTTGCAATGGTTACACCTTGGTGGTTCGCTATTTTTAATAAATAGCTATGTGTTATACTGGTATGCCTTTTCTTAACCATGCCATATTACAGTGTCCCTTCTCGTCATTTGCGGGTAATGTTTTCATTTAGTGACATTGGGTTCAAGTAATTTTAGTTGTGTATTTTTTGAATCCGACTCTTCTTGCCATTTACCCTAAACTAACTTTTTATTTCAGATTCCTCTGTTATTGGAGGGTAGTCTACATTTAGTTGTTGAAGTGCTTCCTTTATTTTGACATGAAGAGGTAAGTTTCGTTGTTTGCTTATACTCTGAGTATTGATGGAGTATAATCTGCTTAATAAAGTGTTTGCTGCAGTTTTAATTTTACACGACATACTCCTATATTCAAGAGGAAGGATCTGGGATTCTACATGGACACTGCATGTGGGACTGGTAGGAAATGCACCTATTCGTAACGGATGCATGTGTTCTGAATCACTTTCACGGTTCTGACTAAATATTTCGATGCAGACCCGTACGCTATACACCCGTAGTCTAGAAAAATTAATGCTTTATATGCTCAGTAATACTGCTCTGTCTTCGCCTCATTTCCTGTTAGCTGTGCATTTCAAGGAGTTAAGTGCTCTGTGTATCTTTATTTGTATTTGTTCTATGTGCCACTACCACGTCAACTTTTCATCTAATGTTATCCCCAAAATTTGTAATTTGAGACATTTAATTTTTCTTTTTCAGATATAACTTGGCATGTGATGAGGTTGCCGTAATCTAAGTGTAGGCATACTGTTTTAATTGTCGAGATGCAGAATCCTACGTTTCTGCTATTTGTAGAGTAACATTATGCGATACTTTACCCTTAGATGAAGTAAATATTGCTAGATCATGTACGTAAAGGCATCTTCCTATAGAAGGGTTCACCTTCCAGTTCCACAATAAATTTGCATTACAAAGTATTGCATTGCAAGGTGGAAATGCAACTCAAGAAGCTTTTCAATTCAAAATATATTTTGTTGCCACAAACCCAGTTAATAAACTAATGAATTTGGTATAAATTACTGATTATTATTACTAACTGAAAATATATATGCATTCTTATATTCTTATCAATACATTAAAGTTAACATAAAAAGTATTTACTTACTGTTTGTTGTATTTTCTCTCAATCTTTTTCCATATTTACAATTTATATTTGTTGTTCATATATTTTCCATTTGATGTGTCGTAAATTACCGGGTATTTACGAACTGAATTAATTTTTCGTCATCCATGATACACTTGCTTGATAATGACTGTTACACTATGTGTTCATGCAAGTCCAGTATCGAAGTGGCTGGAGCGAAAATATCGTTGAGATATAATACATGTGCGAGCACGGACGTTTTCTCAAAGACACTGGGGTGATAGGTTTGTTTCCTTTTTTGACCTAGAAGTGTTTGCACTTTAGAAATGATTTTAGATATAAAGCCAGATTTCCTTAATCCCCAACAATGTTACTTTTCTTAGACTCATATCGCCTAAACCGTGTCATATGCTTTTGGATATCCAGGAGTACTGCTGTACAGTGTTCGCATTTAAGAATGCTTCTTGTATTGCATTAGTTAGCAATAGTATATTATCCCTTGTTGAATGGTCTTTTGAATCCTGTCTGGTATCTATTAATTAGTTGGTATCTATCTAGATAGCTTGTTATCGCTTATGACCATTCGCTCTATAACTTTTGCTATACAACTAGATTGCGATAGGACGGTAAATGGATACTTCTAATTCACTTTTCATTGTTTTAGTATGGGTATTACTATAGCCGTTTTCCACCCAATGTAATAATCTCCTTCAGTCCACATCTAATAAAAATAGATGTCTTCTAAACTAGTTTTGGGTAAATTCTTTATCACCAAGTACGTTATGTTATCCAACCCCGGTGAAGTCTCTTTGACACCTTGTAGAGCCATATCTAATTCTTCTGCTGTAATGGTTTATTATACCAGCTTTATACATTTTCTTTATGCTTCTCGTGAATTCTTGGTCTCCTTAAACTCGTTTTCCGTAGTTTTCAGTACTGCTTATTTGTGCAAGTACGCCGCTATTTTTTCTACTACATGGGTAGGTTCCGTGATCAGTTGACCGTTTTCCTTTAATTTGGGCATTACTATTTGCCAGATAAGGTTTTTATCTTTTTCCATATGTTCTGAAACAGGCAGTTAGTTGTATGGATGATACATACTCTTCCCAGGATTTTCGTTTTGAAACCAAAATTAAACGACGCACTATAGCTCTTGATTTTTAAATTCTCCATTGTTGGGTTATTACTGAATTGTTTGAGCTGTTTTCTTCGGTTTTTAATTGCTGTTGAGATTTCAGTATTCCACCATGTAGCTGGGATTCTGTTCGTTCTTTGTTTGGATTTGGGAATAGCTTTTCTGCAGCATCTGTTACTGCCTTGGTAAAGTTGTGGATAACACAATTAGTTTCGTACTGATTGTTTACTCGGGGGATGTTATTCTGAAATTTGTCCCAATTGGCTTGTTTAGTATGTCACCTATAGACCATTTCACATTTGTTTACGCGTTTGTTTGTAGAAATGATTATGGAGTAGTGCTCACTTCGATGTAAACCTGCTATACGATCCAATGCAAATTCTTGGGCAATTTGTGCCGAACGTATACTAAGATCAATAGCAGAAAAGTTATTTGATCTTAAGTTAAGAAAGGTGGGCTTTCCATTATTAAGCAGTACCAATTCTGGCTCATTTAGTAACTTAACTATTTCTGTATCTCTACTATCCTGTTTAACCGATCCCCAGATCTTACTCATGGCATTCAAATCCGCCACTATCAGAAATGGTATAAAGAGTTGATCTATCAGTTTTTCTATATCTGTAATGTTCCAGTTGTTATCGGGCAAATATATATTGCAAATGTTTACTTTACTGGGATGACGTAGGGTAATTGCAATTGCTTGTAGCTCAGTATTCAATTGTACTTCATTGAATATACAGCCGGTTTGTGCTAAAATAACTACGCCTCCTTATGCTCTTTCCGAGTATGGAGCGTCATCACCCCTAACAGTTTTATAACTATTTAGGTAAAACTCATCGCTCCCTGAGTTTTTTGTAAGGCAATAACTAATGGTTGATATTTGGCTATTATTAACTACTTCCGTTACAGTTCTACTGTATTATGGTTCACATTTTGTTATAAATATATACATAAGAATTTACTATATAATAAATATAAAATTTAAAATCACCAAGGACTATTTCTCATATCACAAACACACAAAAAGAACGAGTAAATAAATAAATAAATAGATAAATAAATAAATAAAGTTATGTAAATAAGAAAATGACTAGAATCTTATAAATAAAATGACTAGTACTATATTACGTTACGTTTCGTAACATCTGACTAGATTATCTCTTGGTTTTGCCTTTTGGGTGGCCTACTTTGTTGTCTTTCGAGCATCTAAAAGTTTTTCTTCTTCTATTGATTTGATAGATTCTAATGAATCTTGTCTAGTGACACTTCTTTTCCTTTTTTCTCCAGATGTATCTTCGTCCATAGATTCAGTAGGGTCGTTAGGACGGAGGAAAGGAATAGGGTGAGGTG
The DNA here is from genome assembly GCA_036346205.1 of Vesta saturnalis. Classification (NCBI taxonomy): domain Eukaryota; kingdom Metazoa; phylum Arthropoda; class Insecta; order Coleoptera; family Lampyridae; genus Vesta; species Vesta saturnalis. The sequence goes on from JARFJB010000417.1 coordinate 1,318,288, forward strand.
TCACAAAAGTATTATGTTCATCTAATTCTTATTAATCAGAGGTTTAATTGCTTCGACTAGAAGAGGTAGTAATTCTTTTGCTAGCGATTGAACTTCTAACTTGGATTGTGTAACTGTTGCAGTTGCAGCTGCCCCCTTTCATAACTTACCCCTACAGTAGGAGTGTTAGTTAATAGTTCCTTTTTGGCTTCATTATATGTTATTCTTTCTGTAGCCCGTACTTCTTGTACTGGTTTCTCTTGCTTTAAAGCGGGTCAGTTTGTATCTCTGGCAGAGTGAGGACCTTTACAGTTGACACATGTGATTGGTTCCTCACAAGAGTTGCCTACATACACATTGTTGATATGTTACTATACACTTCGCAGCTACATGACCAAGTTTGTGATATCTGAAACACCTAACCGGTGGGGGGACATAACAACAAACATTTAATGAATAAAAAGCAATTTTAATACTCTTAGGTAAGAGATGGTGTATTAAATGTTAATGCATCTTGTATTACTCCTTCTCATTTCGGTTTTATTCTGCGTACAATATCTTCAGTACTACAATTTAACAGGTCAGTACAGTACACTACACATTTAGAAATGTTTAAGGTCTGGTGTGGCACGACATCAATCTCATAAACGTCTAACTTTGTTGCTTTCTGTACTCTATTACTTTAAGCATTTGACTCTGTTTCTACCAACAACCCATCCCTAACCTTCCTAATAGACCTTAAGTTTCCAAATAGACCGTATATTTTTGAATTAAGAATGGACTTGCATTATCAAAGTTTAATCCATCTTTCCTTTTCAGAACAAGGAACCGGGGCTGTGCCACCTTCTCCAAATTACTAGAATTCGAGGGTTGATCAAGTGGGCCTTCTCTCACTTCCATGTTTAATGAATTGACACTCGAATTTTAACACCGAGCTTAGGAGTGTTACACCTCAATAGTTGTTTGAGTCATGTTTATTACTTTTTTTGTGGAGAGGAATTGTAGTACTGGTCTTCATTTCTTTAGGTATTCTTTGTTTTTGAATATAATTTTTGTAATCGTTAGTATTTCTGCCGTTAGCGTTTCGCCTCCGTAATTCAATAGCTGATTTTCTATTCCATCCATCCCAGGTCCCTATCTTCCTCGGAGTCCTTCTATTGCTCTTATAATTTCGTCGTTTTCCACTATTATTTGATTTCCTTCATTTTCTCTTGGGACTAGTGGGGTTAAAACAGGAACTGGGTAGTGCATTCCACAGTTTGGTCGGCGTGTGGAAAAATGTAGATTGCGCCCGTTTAGTGTGACAAGATGGAATTTTCAGTGCGTAATTATGGTGTGAATGGAAAACTGTGTGTTCCTATCGAATATGGCTTGTGAAGGTGTTAAGGAGTGTATTTCGGAGGCACACCTGCCATGTAGTAGCGACAGAACAAGAAAAGAATAGAAACTATTCCTTTATGCTCAAGAGACTGTAGGTCAGAAGTCAGAGACGGGTCATTTATAAGCCTTATAGCTATTTTTTGGATGCGGTTTACCATATCAAGGGCGTATTGGGGAGCACTGACTCAGAGTATTGTATTCCTGATGAGGTCGAATTTGTCTCTTATACAGTAATCGATACTGTTATATGCTCAATTCTAACATAAATCAACGCCACTGAAGGTTATTACTATTTAATATTGTTATTGAAGGTTAAGTGCAAGGACAATATGCCAACTGTAAATACAATTAATTTACAATCCGTTTCCAAAATGTCCCATATGAAAGCACCACAAGGTCACCCAAACCTAATTGTTCCAAATAAACTATACTATATATAACTATATACTTATATATATATTATATATTATATATATATATATATATATATATATATATATCAATTCAATTGTGGTATGTTTATGTAACCGCAATAAGTTGTAATCAAAAACTAATATAAAAACAGTGTGCTAAACGGTCTTTTGTGGGAGTGAAGCATTTTTACCTCTCAGTGCACTTTAAATGGCAATTTTTAGTAAGGTACCAATACCTTACACACTATGACAGCTAAGAGCCTAAAATATGTACACAGTGTTAAGAACAATATCATAAGTTAAGTGTAGTAAAATGGTTTTTATTGCTTAAAAATTATGTATGGAAAATTTTTATTATTTTTAACATTTTTTTTACTTGAAAAATGCATACATTTTTTGTTAAAATCAAGTTATGTCTAATAACAATTGTAATAGTTTGTATTGCAAGTGTGAAAAAATTTTCAAGCCAATAGGTTTAACCATTCTTCAGATATATGTACCTAAGTAGAAAAAAAAACTCTTTTTCGGGGTATACTCCACCTCTTCAGTATCTTCTGGTTTCCTTTTTAACAATCTTTTCTTCACTCTTTTTTTCTTACATTGTTCTTCTGCTTCTTTTTCTACTTTTAATATGCTGTCACGGTCAATAATTCGTTGATCATGAATTTTCCTGGTTTAATCAGTAGCCTCTATAACCTATTTGCTTTGCCAATGCAACCTTCATTGAAACAAATAACAGCATTGGTTACACCAATGGCCAATAAACACTGTTTCTGGTAATCTTTGCCATACGCACCTATTGAAGCTTTCGTTGAGATTCTGCGTCTTCCCATGTAAACACCATTTTAATAAATCCTCCTTTACAAACAAAATACACCTACGAACCATACAAAATTAAAATCGGCCGCTGATGATGATATCGTAGCTATTGAAACGTGTTATTTCATAGAAACGACTGATGGCCCTATAAATATCTCAGAGATACCTCCGCAGTTTTTTCCTCATCACGCTGTTGTTAAGCAGTCTTCCTTGACTACCAAATTGCGCGTAGTTTCCGATGCTAGCGCAAAAACTTCTACTAGTATTTCAGTTAACGGCATTCAGATCCTCGGTCCACAAGTTCAGGACAATCTGTTTCATGGCTTATTGCGTTTCCGTGCTTACGAGGTCGCCCTCTGCGGTGAGATCTCCAAGATGTATCGTATGATCAAAGTCGATTCTGCATCGTGTAAGTTTCAACATGTACTCTGGAGAGACAGTCCCGAGAAACCCCTTGATATTTATCGTTTAAATATAGTCACTTACGGGACTGCTGCTGCTAGTTACCTAGCCTCTCGTTGTTTGACCTATATTGCAGGCACACAAGGATTATTTTCCTGAAGCTGTTGAAGTTATTTCAAAAAAACTTCTATATGGACGATATTTTACTTTCAACTGCATGTATCAAAACGCTATTCGAATAATAGAAGAAGTGCCCTCTATCTTATCTGCTGCTGGCCTGACTATCCGCAAGTTTTTATCTAATACACAAGAAGTTGTATCTTCGCTTGTCTCCGATGGCGTCGAATTTTCCACTGTTCCTATTGGCAAACGTTCTGATTCTAAAACTCTAGGTATCCATTGGGATTCTGAGAATAATCTTTTGTTTTATAAGGTTGACATACCTAATGACGAGTTCCGTTCCTGAAAGAAAATTTTATCTGGCATTTCAAAAATTTTCGATCCATTGGGTTTTTATTCTCCTCTTGTCATTAGCGGGAAAATTTTAATCCAGAAGCTTTGGCAAACTGACATTGTATGGGACGATCCCATCCCTTCCGAGCTAATGTCCGCGTGGTTCGAATTTAAGGCCCAGTTGCAGCATCTGCATATCATCAGGATACCTCGTTGCGTTATTCCGACAGTTACTTCACAGATTGAGTTCCGCGGTTTTCGCAACAGTAGTGTTATTGCTTACGGTTGCTGTTTATATTTGCTTTGTTGCACTGCAGATGGCCACGTACATTGTACTTGGTCATTTTCTAAGTCAAAGATTTCACCTTTACACACAGTATCCATTCCTTGTTTAGAACGTTGCGCGGCAGTGTTATTGTCAGAGTGGTGTTCTAAAATCATCAAAATTTTTTTTATTCATTTTCATAATATTTTCTTATGGACAGATTCCAAAACTACTTTAAATTGGATCAATTCTGCTCTCAACAAATATTACACTTTCATTGCCAATCGCATTGCTGTTGTACAGGAATGCACTAACATTCAACATTGGCATCAACTTCTAATAACCCAGCTGACTTAGCTTCACGCGGTTGGAAGATTTCAACTTTGAAGAATAACCGTGTTTGGTTTCAAGGTCCTGACTTTCTCTTTCTTAATGACACCTACTTGGTTTGTGATTACATTCCAGATTCGCATGAGAGTACTGAACTCAAAGGAACCATTGGCTCCATTTTTGATCAATATTCCTCTTACGGAAAACTACAACGAATTATAACTTATGTCATAATTGCCTAAACGAAAAAAGCCGAACCGGCAATTTAAACGTCACCGAACTCCAGACTTCCTTAAGAACTCTCACAAAGCTTTATCAAGCTAATTCCTTCGTTAATGAGATTAAGTCTCTCAAGAATAACCGAGTCATCAAGAATTCACGAATTCTAGCCCTAAATCCCTTCTTGGATGATACGTGTTGTCTGCGCGTTCGCGGTGGACTAACTAATTTAGAATTTTCCTTTGACAAGAAACATCCTTTAATTCTTCCAAAGGATCACAAGTTCACTGAACTGGTTATTTTAAATGGCCACAAATAATTATTGCACGGTTCTTCTCGCCCATATCCGAGGACGTTTTTGGCCCATTGGAGGACTTTCTTCCATTAAGAAACTTCTGCGAAAGTGTGTACCCTGTTTTAAGGTCAATCCTGTGGTCAAACATCCGCTCATGGGTAATTTGCCTTAAACTCGTTTAAAGTAAGTGTATCCATTTTATAATGTTGGGATGGACTATACTGGACCTATTAGTATAAAGGATAGATGCACTCCTGGTGCTCGATTATTAAAAGCATATATATGCGTGTTCGTTTGTATGGTTACTAGTGTTATGCATTTGGAATTGGTCACTTCCTTAACTACTGACGCCTTCCTGAATTGTTTTGAAACGATTTATAGCGCGTAAAGGTATGCCTAGTTGCATATTTAGTGATAACGCCACTAACTTTCGTGGAGCTAAAACAAAGTTAAACTTTTTATACTCAATTTTGCACGAGGAAGGGTCTAATGAACGCATATTTAAGCCACTCAATTGAGTGGCAATTTATCAATACTTACTGTACACATGAAGGTGGTATTTGGGAGAGTCCAGTTACATCTGTAAAAAAATATTTACAATGTATTCTCGGCAACGAAAACCTCACATTTGAACACCTTTACACAACATTAACTATGATTTAGTCGATATTAAATTCAATACCATTGTCAATCGTGTCTTCTGACCCTGACGACATTGTTCCTCTATCTCCCGGACACTTTTTGGTGGGTCGACCATTAGTAGCGGTTCACGACCACAATTATGTCTGTGCGAGCAAATAAACTTTCTATATTTCAACGATGACAACTGTTATCTCAACATTTTTGGAAACGCTGGAAAAAGAAGTTGTTCCTGAACTTCAAAAACGTCAAAAATGGAGCAGGAATATTTCTGATCTCCTCCACACCAATTCCATTGTACTCCTACAGGATGATGATCTCCCTCCCTTTTAGTGGCGCCTCGGTTTAATAACTAACATTAATCGCGGTGCAGACAGTGTGATTCGTCCTGCTTCAGTAAGACTACTCGGTGGTTCAGTAGTGCGCTACTCTGTGCATCATGTATGCGTGCTTCCGAATAATTAAAAAAATTGCTTGTTATCTTTGGTACAAATTTATACATTCGTACAAGTTCAAACTATTCACATTATATTTTTTTTTGTATTTGTTGAAATCCGCAAGGGATTTCAAGGGGTGTTGTTATGTATGAATTTATAATTGTGTCTTGGTTTGCGGTTTTTTAGCCGCTTAGCAATAAATTTAATGTAAAAGAATAATAATACAAGTCATTCATTTTTTGTGCTTATTTTTTTGAATAATCATGAAGAAACATATGTAAAGCAATCACTTCAAGCAATTTGACTACACATAAGCGCAATAAAGAGAAACATGTAAGCACACCCACAATTGTGTCATAAATAAATCAGAATAAAAATTGAAACACCAAACATGTGGCCCTCTAAAACCAATCATGCCGGTCTTTAACTAAATAAGCCCTTAAAATAGCAAGGCAAATTACGGCACATGTAAAATACAACAGTAAGAAAGAACAGGTGATAATAAAGATAATAAAGCAAGGACAAAAAGAAGTAGATAAGGAATTTACACGTACGCAATTGTTTAGTGACTACTAAAACGTAAAATACATACGTACAGTTACAATAAATTACATATAAAGAGAAATTAGTTCGCAGTCAAACAATTATTCTTAAACAAACTGACACAAAAAAACTCATTAAAACAAAGCCTTACAAAGGTAAGTTGTAAATAAACCATAACATCGTGACCGATACACAAGTTTGAGTGCGTTGGAAAAATACAGCGTCCATTTCGCAGGTAACTCATTCATCTATACAACAATAAAAACAGTAAAAATAAAATTCGAGGCGTATAATGGTCATCTGGACCCGGGAGTCTGTAAACACTCGGCAATTGCCTATTTACAATTATAACCAAGCTTTATCCTGTACCCGCTCGTCCACGCCCACCTCTACGCATATATAAATATAACAAACAACAATGCTAATTCACCCAAATACAAGAGTGAGGGATCCCTGTACTATCTTTTATTTTAGCACAATTCAGCTTGTAGAATTGGTTGCTGCGAGCTTAAATTACATTAAAAGTGCCTACGTACGTTGAATATTATAATTCTTCAATTAACCATTTATTTGCCAACATTTAACGGGTAACGATGCGCCGTTCAAACCCAAAATGATAACAACTATTTATACATATATTGTTTACACGCACGCCCATTAGCTACAGAATTGGTCAAATTATGAAGGTTTTAGACAACTTTACTACAAATTTAAACCTGTCTTAAAGTTTTATTTATCTTTTGTAATTTTTGAGAGAATAAGCATAAACCAAAACTTAACTTTTTCTGGCAACTTGTAAATGAGTTATACTATGGTTTGTTTATAAACGCATTATTAGGGCACTTTTGTACGAGGAATTTAATAAAAAAAAATGATTTCTAACTTTTCATTTTTTTACCGACGCCTCATTGGATGTTTCGGTTTTGGAAAAAGCTTTTCAAGAGCTTTTCAATGATGTATCTGAAGTTCAGCTTAGCTTCTTTAAGCTTCAACATTCGAAATCATGAAACGTACCATTATTATTTCCTTAAGTTTAAATAGTCTTATTTATTTACTTGAAAATTGACATCAAGGTAACAAGAGACATTTTATATTTTCAGTTAAGTTCTTCCGATTTATTATCACGTTTATACTAACTATCTAATTACCTAATAATTAAATAGAACTGTAAAAGACTTAATACAGCTATGGAACAAAAATCTAATTAACAAATTAATATAAAAAGAATAATAGACTATTGTACAACACATATCTCCCTCTATTTCCAACACATGTTTCACACTTCTTCAGCACGTTATAGATAACTCGCTTTAATGTGTTTCTGTTGAAGTTACCTTAAAACCCTGCCTTCCAATTTCTCGCGATTTTAAGGCGTAGAATATTCATACACCCCATTTTTTTGCATGTCCCCATAAATACAAATCGAGAGATGTAAGGCCAAGTAATGGGGCTATTATTGGAGGTAATGTTTTTGGGGAGCTCTATCACCTCTAATATTGTGGGTCGAACAGCAATCTTGTTGGATCCAGATTATGGGCCATTCATTTGGAGTACAGCATTGCCAAGAACAAGAATAGTTTGTTCTTGAAATAGTCACAACTATCTACTTCCCGTTAGATTTTCATAGAAAGTAAGCGGCTCAATAAATTTTTTGTCTAAAATACAAACGTATAGGTTATGATTTATTTATCAGACGTAATAAAGGTAAATTTTAAACTTATCTATTACGTCACACCACTTTTCGTATAAATTACTTAGATTTTCTGTTTCCCAGCAAAGATGATTATGCTTGTCAACAACTCGACAATTCGTGAAACGTGTTTCATCTGTCCAAAAAGCTTTGGACCGAACCGAACTAATAGCTAGAAGATTTTATGACACTTTGCTTATAGGTCCAGGTTCAATAATATTTGATTTGCTTATTAACAAAAATAGAATTGCTTAGATATTTTCGCTTTACAAAAAAAAAGGTGTTTCTTCAAAACTGAAAATAAATAACGTATTCTCGGTCGTCAATTTGTTTTTAAGGAACAAATAAACTTTAAAAATATAAAAGTCGCAAAAAACTCTTGAAAATAAGAAGTAAAAAAATTATGACAACAAGAAGTTTTATTACGATGATCTCTTAAAAACTAATGTTAGTGATTCCTAATTAACTGCCTTAAACTAAAATATGAATTAATTAACAATACGCCGTTCAAACCCAGAACGATAACGATTATTTATACATATATTGTTTACACGCACGCTTATTACCACCCGAGTATTTAGTTTAGCAAAAGAAAAAACAAATTCGCGGTTTGAGTTTTCCAAGAATGTATACGATCAAATATTTATATACAGACTGTTTACAAGGAAGGTATTTAATCAAACACCCTGATCGATCTTACTCGATTGAAACTAACTAGAACTGCCTTCCCCTCCGATTTCAAAACTCATCTTTACTTTCAAAAGTAATACAAAAACAAAAAATTATTACATTGGAACAGTTTCATATTTATTATTGAACGACATCTTAATTTTAAAAATATGCATTCGCCCATAACAAATCCTACATTTAGGTCTCGAGTTTCAACGTACCAAACAAAGATCCCTTTGGATTTGCGCTATGTTCCGCCGTACTTAATTAGTAAGTCAGTGACATTTTTGCATCAAGAGCGCGCGTATAGAAATTTTCATCAATTCGTCACTCCAGTTTTGGGCAGAACACCTGTTTCTCTACCCTAATAAGTTTCCTTTTTCTGTTCAACCTTTTCTCAAATATCAATTACAGACATTTCCACATTTCTTACATCATAAAACATAAAATAAAATATTCCGACAACATTAGGGAATTACGACGTATTACAAAGATATTAAAAATGCACTAATTATCCTTTCTATCGCAGTAACAATGGCGATTTATTACAATAATAAAATTTTCGCAGTCCATATCTTTAAAAATCAACTAAAACGACGAAATCGGTACACGGTACTGTACGGCAGAACGCCTATACGGGAAGGGGGAAGGTATCGGATCCTTACTGAAGCCAAAGCAAGCTAGGTTGGTATGTGATAAATGCAGACTACAACTGTAAAATTGAAAATTCAAGGGCTCATCTATTTTAGTATATGTTAAATTAATTATGGAATATTCCACTCAACATAAAACTAAAAACTAAACATTCCATTTTATTTATAGTTTTTCTTTAAAACTTGTTTATGAAATACGTAACTAAATGGACACTACAGAAAGAGAAAATTGGCGCAATGTACAAAGATTTATAACACTTTCAAAAATCCATTTGTACATTAATCTGCAGCTTCTACTTCTACTTTATTCCGTACAGCTAAAAAGCAATAATAATAACACTCTTTTAGTAGAACGCAACGGTAGTCCCCATTATCACAATTTCCAATATTTATCACCCACTCGCCATTCTTTATTTAAAAAAACGTGGTCGGCACAGTATTTCTAAAAATAAGCACTATAAAATTTTTCTGTATAATAAAATAATTCAGTTTTTATTTTACATCAACTAAACATATTCTTATCAGTTGATATTTTATTTTAGATTTAGCATAAATCCGGTTTGATGTTTTCTACTGAAGGGAAGTATATTATATTGGATAAGTTTTAATCGATTGAATTTAAGTTTGTATTCAAAATTCATTTGCATATATTAAATACGTATATTCGATGTAGGTGACGAAGCTTCCACACGTAAATTTATTCACGCATACAAACAAAATTACAATTGCAATTCTGAACAAAAAGACAATGTGTTTTCTGTGTCATAATGTACGATGACGTCAATTCTTTGGTGTTATATTTAGGAATCGTCGTGTATATTACACGTGACATTTACATAACGGCATTGAGATTGTATCCGCGTACGTAGCAAAAAAAAAGACAAAAATTGACAAAAAAAGCTGATCAGTTGTCACAGAAAGCATGTAGAGAAAGGAAAAATTCGCACGTGTGAAGGGCATTTTACTATATTTAGGAATTAAATTTTCGTAAATTTCAGGATATTAAATGCCAAATTACAGAACTCACTAATCTCTTTAAAGTCATTATCTTCGAAACGAATAAGCTTAAGGATTCCGTTATTCTCAGTCCATCAACTATATTGAGGTTACGCCTTAGATAATGTGTTTTTTATAGGCCATTAGTTGTATTCTGAGTAATTGTTACAAATTGATGACTGAAAGGTTACACGCTTACACGAGTATAATCTTTTAGGAAACGACAAAATCTTAAATTTCATTAACACGTTTAGAGGAACGAGGTTTTCTCATACTACTCGATATTTTCGTATCTAAAATGAAACAACCCAACAATGTCAGAAACATAAACATTATAATATACAATTTTACCCAATTTATATATTTGGTACCTATCAGAGATTGTTACGGCCAGTTTATGCCCTTTTTACGATTACAAACAGATTACGTCAATTAGTGGTTGTTTTTCTCACAATAACGTTGTAATGTTATTTTCATTATTTTATATGATTCTTTTATCTAATTATATTTAATTAAACTTATCATTAGATCATTAATATCTTATTAAATAAAATTATATTGAGTTTGCTTGAATTACGCCGTCTGTACCATTTACCCACATAACTAGACCTCGGATTTCTAAGCAAATGCTTATTTGTGTGTATTAGGTATACAGCCTTGAAAATAAAAATAGTCGTTACAGACAATTTGATGGAAAATGAGCTAAAGTTATTTATGCTTATTCTGCTTATTTTGGTGTTTAAGTGTTTATTTATGTAAAACTTGCTTATTTGTGCTTATTTTCTGCTCGGGGATTTTTACATTTGAACTTATATTTAAAATTTAAGCTTGTCTATTTTAAAATCTCTTCAACAATGCGTTTTTGTAAAGTTTTTAAATAAACACGACAGATACAATAAGCTAGCACTCTAGAGATTAACTATGTCGTAAGCCGACGGCTTACTTGTTACGATGTTCCAGAATTGTGTATTTTAAGTAGGCACAGATATTTGTTTACAACTCAAGTATATTCAAAACTAAGAGTCAGCAGCATAAACAAGTGTACAGCGCGTAATCGCCTCGTGCTTTGTAGGTGCCGAATGGTCAAGCAGCCTTAAAACATGTGGTTTTCTATCCCTTCTACTTCAAAAACATTCTCAGTTTGAATTTTCATATACATTCGGTAGTGACTACTTGCTGTTGCTGCTTCAATGCACTTTGTAACAGCAAATGAAATTAATTCTAATTAAATTCAACTGATTACTAGATAATTAAACTATAACTTTCGGTTATTAAAAAAACAAAAATGGGAAAGGATAAACTTCCAAAAAGTGTGCTAATTAAACAGTGGTTAAAAGACTACGACTGCTTTTCATCTGATGGTGACGTCATATTTTGTAATGTTTGCAACAAAGAAGTAAGTATCTAACGCAATTTTAATTTTAATTACATAATTTCGGTCATAAATTTTGTTCGAATAATAAACAAATAAATTTAATATTAAATAATAATGCATTTTTGTGTTTTCAAGGTTAAAACATCTTTGCATCAGGCCAGTGTTGCTCGAAAACAATCATTAAAACAAACATTTTTAACCAATTCAACTGAGAAAAGAAATGGTCTTTCTGAAGATTTGTGTCGTGCTTTAATTGCTGCAAATATCCCGTGGAAAGCTGTTGAAAATCCAATTTTTAAAACATTTTTGGAAAAATATTGTGATCGCAGTATTCCTTCGGAATCAACATTAATAAAAAACTATCTAGGCGTTTGCTATAATTCTGCCATACAGCAAATACGAGAAGACGTATCAGGACATCCAATTTGGTTTTCAGTTAACGAAACTACTGATGCCGTAGGAAATTATGTTGCCAATTTTATAGGTAGGCAAATTAAGCAAATTCGATTCAACAAGATCATATTTGGTATGTTCTAAAGTCTTAGAAAAAACGAATAGCAGTACGGTAGCTTATTTTGTGAATTCCTGCTTAAGATTTCTATTCCCCACGGAGTTTAACGACAAAAATGTTTTACTCATGTACACAGATACCGCAGCTTACATAGTAGCTGCAGGAAAATTACTGAAAACATTTTACCCTAACTTTGTATGTCAGGGTATTTTGAACACCCTGTATACGTATTGGGTAATTTTGTTTGTGGTTTTATGCACTTAGTTAGATTCCGTATATATAGATTTTTTTTTTCTTTTCTTTGTCAAATTGAGTTTTTCTTAGATAAATTTGTGTTTAACGTGTGTAGCGACCTTTAGGAAAGGTGTGTGTATGGCGAGCTTTAGATTGTTTGTTTGTGAATTATTATTCCGAAATTTAGGTTGTTTTTCCTTATTATTTCCCGTTTATAGAAGTTTGATTAACGTTTATTTGTATATAGTTGTATATAAGTTTAATTAACGTTTATTTCGTTTGATTTCCTTAAAAAATTAAGTAATTTAAATAAATAGTGTAGGTTTATATATGTATGATGTCATGTTTGCGACATAAAGACGCTTAAGTATAGTTGTTCAGTTTATTGTTGAGTATGTTGGTTTTAAATCATAGAGATTGAATGTGGGACTGATTGTTTACACTTGAGAAATAATATAGGGATATTTTGCACGTTAAATCTGCTGACGTTAAACTTTTGGAAATTACCGAGTCCTTACGGACGAAAACGAATTTTTGTATTTGGGGGTACTAAGTCTTCCCCTTCCGTTTTTTTAATTGGTGGAATTAAGTTAGATAAGATTTTTTATGAGTGGTGGGATTCAAAATTTCAAGATGGATTTTTGGTAATAATTTGCGGGATTCTGAAACTGACTGCGCTCACGAGTAGTAGTACGGTGCCGTTTATTGTTACGCTTTAAGGGGTGGTTTAGAACGTTGATATTTTGGACCTTGTGGTGTTTAACGAACGTACTTTTTTGTGTAGTAAGGGTAGTTAAGCTATTTCTGAAGAAAACCTGTAAAGGGATTTTATTAAAATTGTTCAATCACCAAAGGATTAAACCTAGTGCCGATTTCGATCTTACGTAAAGTTACCTAGAGGACATCGTCGTGTTTTATTAGTGTTTCGGTGACTTCTTTGGTTTTTCTCGCTTTTGCGGATTTATTTAAAGTCAACGTTCTTGGAAGTACCTCTTATTTATCGTACAAAACGTGTTTAAAGATAAAGAAACTTTCGCAATATAATAAAATTTATAATCATTTAAAACAAATTATTAACATTTTGGATTATTAGTGGAAATAAAACCATTTAAAAGCTAAAAGTTATCAAGCAATTTTGAACGCTCAAATTATTATTATTTTAAAAGAAGTTTTTTTATTTAATGCCGTAACATTTTAACGAGTTTAAATAAAGAAATCGTTTGTGTATCATAGAACAATAATCAACATTTTATTCATCATTTTGCCAGAGCAGGAAGATTTCATTCCCGTTATAGCAGTAATCGACCACCTTTTTCATTGTTGTAACACAGGAGAGGTGTAATTCTAGACCTTAAGGTAACATAATATTGTTTTTTTTTATTGAATATTTCAAGATTTTTGTGTGTTTCGAATTATTTTTTTTTGTGTGTTGACGAAAGTTGGAAGCGGTGTCGTTTTTTTTTTGTAAATTAAGTTGTTTTAAATATATTTAATGTAAGTAATTGTAGTTTTGACGCTCCGCCTTCACACTTTTTTTATTTTATTTTTAGTGGTAAAGGGCAATTTATTTTTTTTTGTGTGTTGACGAAAGTTGGAAGCGGTGTTGTTTTTTTTGTAAATTAAGTTGTTTTAAATATATTTAATGTAAGTAATTGTAGTTTTGACGCTCCGCCTTCACACTTTTTTTATTTTATTTTTAGTAGTAAAGGGCAATTGACCCTATTGTAGTGTGGGTATATAATCCACGAAATATTGTAGGTTAAATCATTTAGACTGGCGTAAATCAGTATTCTGATCAGACATCCTGTCGCCTTTTAAGCGTTTGTATTTTTTTGTTGATGTGCATTATCGTATGTTTGCATTTTTTTATATTTATCCTTATCTTTTTTTATTATTTTATTATAGTTTGTTAGGTTTTATAAATGTGTTTTACTTCTATGGAAACCCTTTTGTGTTACATAAAAGTTTTTTTGGAAATTGCAAGTTACCGGTAATTAGTTTTTTTAACGTAACCAAGTTAGTTTCTTTGGTTTTATTGAGTAATAGCGTTATTAATATTTAGTGTTTTATTTGATTTTTTTAGTTGAGTATTAATTCATTTAGAGTGCTTCTATAGCTTATTCTTTTTTCGTTTTGTTTTGATTATTAGTTAATGCCTAATTATTTGCACTGAGGTGTTATAACGTAACTTTATTGAGTGTTTACCACGCTTTTATTTGACAAGCGTGTAGTGTTTTTGAAGCCCTATTTCAGGTGGTTTGCTGTGTTGCTGTCCAGCACACCTGGAATTGATTGCGGATAGGTAAGCGTATGTTTTTTGTATGTTTAGACACTCTATGTACTCGTAATTTTGGCACGACAACCCTTATTTTGACTACTAAACATTCTGGCGCCCTTAACCGAATTGATTTTGTCTTCATCCCCTATTTTGACTTACGTACGATTTACTATTCTGGATGTGCAAAAATTTTTCAACATCTGACCTACACCCATACGCTGGCTAGTCGGGGCAAAAAGGCCAATTTTATCTGTAATCCCGATTCTACCACCCGTTTATACCGTTACAAGTACATGTTATGTGTCTAGCACATGGTCTTCACCGAATAGCAGAAACTATTAGAGATTCATATCCAAGCGTTAATACTTTCATTGCTGTAATTAAAAATATATTGCTTAAAGCACCCACGCGCGTAGCTCACCATAAATCTAAATTGCCCAATTTATCATTACCCCCAGAACCTATTATTACAAGATGGGGTACTTGGTTAAAAGCAGTAGACTTTCATGCAAACCATTTTAACGATATAGCAGAACTAATTAATGATTTTGACGAAACTGACGCGATTTCCATTCAAACTGCAAAACGTCTTGTGAAAGACAAGAATTCGCATAAGGAAAAACTAGAAAATTCCCATCTTTCCCTTAATGATAGTTTAAATATAGTAAGAAATCTCAAAACCGAAATAGAAAGTTCAAACGGAAAAACTGCGGAAATTGTTAAAAGCAAATGTGCTTTCATTATTAATAAAAATCTTGGATACCATACTTTGGATGTCATTGGTAAAATACTATTAGGGGAAGGGAATTTTGATTCGCCCAGTAATATTCCCTTGGCACTAGTGCAGTTTTTTTAATTTGCACCGTTAACATTGGTAGAGGTTGAAAGATCATTTTCTGCCTATAAATTAATTTTCAATGAAAAGCGAAGACGTTTTACTTCAGAAAATTTATAAAAAGTATTAATTACGTATTGCTCTTCAAATTAACATTAATTTTTATATAAGTTTAGTTGTTAAAAAAAACCTCGTAGTTGTTAGGGGTTAATCGTTTTATGTTTCTTTTAGAACATTAGGGCACATTGTATTTTATTTAAATATATATTGTTCCATAAATAAATACATGAACTACCTTACTGTTGTTTTTATTTTTTAAAAACCCATTATTGCCTTTCACTCTGGAAATAAATAACGCAGTTTTTTATTGGTGCATAAGGAACGCTTATTGTTGCATATAAACCTTTATTTGTGCTTATAAATGCTTTTTTAATGCTTATTTTAACAATTTTAAAATGCATATTGAATGATTATTTCGGAAATTATTTGTGCTTAGAAATCCGAGGTCTACACATAACGTTAATTATAGGCTTTAAAATAGCTTACAATAAGAACGTAGTTACGTTGAATGAATAAGTTGCAATTCTTAGGCAAAGTTTCAGTTTTGATTAAATTATAATATAATTCCCTATGTTTTATATAAATATTTATTTCTCAAGGCGTTTTAATACATTTTCAAGGGAAAATACAGGATGATTCGTGATGAAGCCCCCGTATTTTAGGGAATAATAGATCTAATTATTTTAACTCAAAACTTTCGTATGAACGTAAGTCCAATAGTGCTTCAAAAAAAAGTAGATTTTTGGAATATTTCCAAAACGAAAAAAATCTGATGTATGCAACACATGATCTCAGAATACAATGTAATTGATAATTTAAATACACACAAGTAAAATTGAAAGAACGTGATATGTTTAATAACTAATGTACTGTGTTTTTTTTTGCTACTAAAAGTTTTTTCTACAACCGAGCGAAAGGTACAAATTTGCGCTTCCAAAATAAAGCGCAAAGTTGCACTTTTCCGTGTAGTAAGCTTTTTTTTACTTTGTCGCTCGCCAAGCGACAAAGTAACTAAAACGCTCGCTTAGTTACCATAGAAACCTTTCAACCTACAAAATGGAAATTAAAGGAAATGTAATAATTTTAATAACAATTTTTTAGAATAGTTATGCTACCTCTTTTATAATAAGTTCATTACGAAAATAAACAACATTGTGAAAATAAAGCAGTTTTTAACAAACATTCTTACAAAAACACATGTGTAACGCAAAGTGATGCTCACGTTTTGAAATCTTAACTGTCAAATTTGAGGTTACCAGTAATTATTAATTTTTACCAAACATTTCTCGCGAGATAGCGTCGCGCGTCAATCTTCCCGCTCAGGGCGGCAATGTATCACTTTACGCTGTTAATACACAAATAGCTATTGTACAGTTTTTCCATATCATTACATTGTTAAATTGTTTTATTAAAAAAATCGTAGTACTTCGACAGAAAGAATGAAATATGACAACCAAGACACGTTACTTTAAATTTTTATTTATATAATACCTATAAAGCTTGACGTACTAAACAAAAATGATTACGATCGAAAAAGTTGATCAGAGAAAGTAAATAATCATAATAACCCAGTATACATTTATTTAGTTCTTAAATTGAAAACGTGTAAATATGTGCATAAAAGTACAATTTTTATAAACATATAAATCCACTTGTTACCCATACGTTTCCATGGATGCGGCTATCATTTTTTAATTTATTCCATAGTTAACTTTCGTTGTTACGAAAACAACAGTTGTTAACTACATTTAAGGGCGACTTTTGAGGGGTGTTGTTGCATGGGGTTGTTGCTGGTGGAGTTCTAGAGGGAGTGTTTTTGAAGTGTTTGTAGGAATTGGTGGGATATTTAGATAAACGATCAAGATAAATCTTTCAATCTAAATTTTTGAGACCATATCTACAAAAAATTCTACGAATTATATTATAACAATTTCCATAATTATAATCGTTTATTATTAACTTTAATTTTTTTATAAAATTTTGTATGTTTTCTATAATCATTTTTTGAATATTTATTGTTTCACAGACGGACTCCAAAATAAAAGTATTTAAATATATTTATTGTAAGTATAAATTTTAAGATGTTAGAATATAATTCCTAAATAAATAATTCCTTAATAATTAGAATTCTGACATTTTAAAATTACTCATAACGTGTAAAAAATGCAAACAAAAAATTGCGAAAATATTTGACAAAAGGGCAAAAAAATTGTTTTTTTCCAAAAATCATCTGAAATGGTCACAAATGGCTCAAAGCGATTAAAAATGCAAAAAAAAAAATTCGAAAATTCTTTACCAAAGGGCCGAAAAAGTTTTTTTTTCCCAAATTCATCTCAAATGGTCCGAAATGGCTCAAAACGTGTAAAAATGCAAAAAAAAATTCGAAAATGTTTGACCTAAGGGCTAAAAACTTTTTTCCAAAAATCATCTCAAATGGCCAGAAATGTCTCAAAACGTGTAAAAATGTAAAACAAAATTTTTCGCAAAGGGCCAAAAAAAGTTTCTTTCCAAAAATCGTCCAAAAATGGTTCGAAACGTGTAAAAATGTAAACAAATTTTTGTTTCAAAAATCGCTTTAAATGGCCAGAAATGCCTTAACAGGTCTAATAAGATAAGATAAAACAAAACCTCGTACATTATGCGTCTTGAACCTGAGACGCCGGGACATCAATCAAACGCGCTTCCATGGCTCCACCGGAGGAGTTTACGAACAAACGAAAAACTTTGTAGATATTCAATTCTAGGGTGATTCACTTAGTTGCCTATGTAAAGACGTGCCGGTTTGCTACGAATAGCCGTTCGTATTTATACACTCTATAATAGAAGAAATCTGGAATTCCGCTATTTTGACTGGACAGATTTCGCTACTCATGGATCCGAGCCTTGGTACCACATTTCATGACGATCGGATTATCTTTGTGGACGCTATCGCGCTGGAACACATACATACAGACAGATGTACATTTTGAGACTTTCATGTTTGAAACTTTTTTTTTATGATTGTGGACCTGAACAGGCTAAATAAGGCCTATCGTGCTAAAGCACTTAGGAACACTTAGGAGGATGGATAGAGGGATAATGAATTGCCAATAGATGCCTATGAACAGCTACCTTAAATTTTCTCATATCATAAGTGAGAGGAAAACAGGAACTAGGGAGATCATTCCAGAGTTTAGAAGCCGTGTAGAAAAATGTGGATTGCGCCCGTTTGGTACGACAAGTGGAGATTTTTACTGCATACTGATAATGTGAATGAGCGAACCGAGTGTTTCTCGCAAAGATAGCCGGAGATGGTATCAAAAAATGTAATTCACCAGCACAATAGCCGTTGTAATAACGATAATACAAAGAAAGAACTGAAACCATCCTTCTATGCTCAAGGGACTGTATGTGAGAAGTTAAGGACGGGTCATTTATTAGCCTAATCGCTCTCTTTTGAATACGATCAACGATATCGAGGGCGTATTGGGGAGCACTAACCCAGAGGTGAGAATTATATTCCAGATGAGGCCGAATTTGGGCATTATACAACAGAAGGAGTTGTCGAGAGGTAAAGTACTGCTTAGATCTGTACAAAAAGCCTATTTTACGAGCAGCTGTTTTGGTAGCTGACAGAAGATGGTCAACCCATGAGAGATTTGAAGATACAGTCATACCCAACAGAGTAATAGAGTCTGAAAACTTAAGAACTGAGCCATTCATACTTACAACAGGAAATGATCGATCTTTTTTGGCGGACATAAGGCAACACTGAGTTTTGTTAGCATTAAATTTAACTAGATTATTGCTTCCCCATTCGAGAATACGTTGAATGTCTTTGTTGATTGAATTTGCCATTTCAGCTTTAATTTCTTGATTTGACATAGAAGGTGGATTATCACTATGAGTAGACTGAGATGAACTACAGTGAAGAGTGCTATCGTCAGCAAAGCAATGGATGGGGTTAGTTGTTGAAGAAATAAGGTCGTTTATGTACAGCAGAAAAAGTGTAGGCGCTATAACGGATCCCTGTGGTACGCCCGCGTTAATGCTAACTTCTTTTGAAAAAAAGCTACGACACGTATTCGTCTTTTATCAAGGAAACTAGAAACCTAGTTGATGAGCGTATCATTTAACCCAAACGAGGTGAGTTTGGCAAGTAAACACTTATGCCAAACTTGGTCAAATGCCTTTGAGATATCTAAAGCGACTACAACTGTTTCACCGGACTGCTCTACTGTATTGTTCCAAACTTGGGTCACATATGAAAGAAGATCGCCTGTTGAACGACTTTTCCTAAACCCATATTGGTGGTCACTAAGGAGTTTGTTAGTTTCAAGGAACGTGAGCAGTTGCTGATTGATGGCTTTTTCCATGATTTTAGACAAAATGGAAGTGATGGCAATTGGTCTGTAATTTGAGGGATCGGTCTTATCACCTTTTTTGGGAATAGGTTGAACATTTGCTAACTTCCATGATGAAGGGAATTCCCCAGAAGATATAGAGATCGTATAGAACTATCTTTTTCCAACTTAAGGTAAAACAATCTTTAAGTATGGTAGCTCATTTTAAAGGAAATTTATAATATGCTGGGATCTACTTTCTATCTATTTTCTATTTTACGGTAATTCACAAAAACTAAAGTGATGCACACGAAATTTCGCCGACGATTGCAATACGAGGTATTTCTCTTATTCTTGGTATAAAAATAGGGATATAAAGTACATTGCTTTTAGCTTATTAATACGTTTTTATTATATACAGTGACATAGAACACAAGAGACAGTGCACCCCTTTAATTTAATATAATTTCAACGCCTATGGATTAAATTGCATTTTTTACGAAACCTTGTGTCACCGGGCGTGAAAATTTTAATTAAAAGTACGAGGCATGTTTTTAAGTAGTACCGTTTTGCGATTCCGCGCCGCAGCTACGGCGGCGTTCCGCATGCGCGCTGGTTACCTACATCTCTTGTCTACGCACTGACGTCATTACAGTCTGATTCTTCATTGTATACGTTGTTTACTGAGTGTTTAAGATGCCTCCGACAATCGTGAGTCCGCCGATTGTGAAGTACGGGCTGTTATACGATTCCTTAGTGCTAAAGGCGTAAAACCGATCGATATTCATCGTGAGATCTGTGAAGTTTACGGACAAAACATTATGAGTGATGGAATGGTAAGGAAATGGGTGAGCATTTAAAGATGGCCGCACAAATGTGCATGATAAAGAACAGTGGGCGTCCTTCGGTCGTTAATGAAGATTTGGTGCAGAAAGTGGACGAAAAGGTGAGAGAAACAGACGCTTTACAATTTCATCATTGTGCGACTGCTTTCCTCAATATTCTCGTAGTGTTTTGTATCGCATTGTGACCGAGAACTTGAATTACCGGAAATTGTGTTCACGTTGGGTTCCAAAATGTTGACGGATTTGCACAAAACCCAACGTTTAGGCAGTGCATTGACTTTCCTTGAGCGGTACCACAATGAAGGTGAAGATTTTTAGACCAAATTGTTACTGGTGACGAAACATGGGTGGCCTACGTCACACCAGAATCGAAACAACAATCCATGGAATGGCGACATTCATCATCACCCAAAAAGTGAAGTTTAAAAACAATTTCTGCCCGGAAAATCATGTACAGTTTTTGGGACAGAAAAGGAGTATTGCTAGTGGAGTTTCTGCCTCGTAATGAGACAATCAATGCAGCGTCTTATTGTGAGACATTGAACAATCTGCGTCGTGCAATCCAGAACAAAAGACGTGGCAAGTTGAGTAAGGGTATCGTTTTGCTGCATGACAATTCCGTCCACATGTGGCTAATCGGACCAAAGATCTCATCAAATCTTTTAAATGGGAAACTCTAGATCATCCTCCATACAGCCCTGATCTGGCGCCCAGCGACTACCATTTGTTCCTGCACTTGAAGAAACACCTGGGTGGTCAGCGTCTTCAAGACGATAACGAAGTCAAAACATTTGTGATACAGTGGTTAACAAGTCAGGCGGCAGAATTTTATGAGGAGGGTATTCAAAAACTGGTGCCACGTTATGACAAGTGCCTCAATATTCACGGAAATTATGTAGAAAAGTAGATTAAGTACAGGCTTTGATGTAAAAATAAAATTATTGCGATATCTTTGCACGTCTTTTTAATTCCAAAACGGTACTTACTTAAAAAACATGCCTCGTACTTATGATAATTTTCTTTTCTTCTCATTTTTCGAAATTGAGGATTGAAATTGTTTAGAAGTTTTTCGATGTGCTTAAAATTAAAAGAGTATAAATTCTGAAACCTTTCGTTCAGTCACTTATTTTACGTATTTGAGGATAGCTGGATTTTTATTGCAAATTAACATTTAGCATTTTAACTTTGGGTAGATCGGATAGGTATTTTTTCTTTCGATTTCATTGCCTGAATGTCGATTAAATGAAATATATGAGAAATATAAGATGTGGGAATAAATTTATTTTTTGGTCACGTATGCTTGAGACGCATTGAGTTAAATGGTTGCGCAATTCGTTTTTTAAAGTTTTACGAATCGTTTCATGTAATATTGTAAAATTGTAAAAATTGTAAAATTTGGTTGCTCCACTATGTTCCGTTTTAATTAAGCCTTGGGCTTATCATTTCTTGGAAGTAGTACGTTTTCGTCGGGTGAAACGTATAGCTTGCATTTCTATTAGTTTGGATAACCGCGGGTGACAATCAGGAAAATTATGTAAAAGGTAAGGGGAGATATGTCTTTCTGTAGTTAGTTGTGGTTAAGATGTAGTTGTAGTAAGGTGGGCTTATTCGGCACCGTCGCGTAGGCACGATGTGCTGGTGGAGGTTGAACATTTCTACGCGTTATCGTGGGTGATAGAACTACCGTAGGAAAGAGGTTTCCGGCCTAATTAAGCATTGTATATACAGCGAGTCCTTTCATTTGTGCAGGCGATTGCTCTGTACACGCTAGCGACATCAATACATAAACCATTTTACTAATACTTCACAAAGTGCAATAAAAATCCAAAAGAATTAAAAGTAGCTAAGATTGGAGACTTTAGGAACACACCACAACTTCAAGGTCCCACCGGCTCAAGGTTGCTAAAGAAGTAGGCCATGTTTATACACAAAATTCCCAAGGTCGCTAATTTTTAAGAGTACCACAGCTCCATGGTTAAAAAACATGCGTAGGTCACTAACACTCAACACATTCTCAAGGCTATTTGCGCACCCTACCTACTCGGATATCTATCTCACTTTTTCAAGGCTTGCTCATGTAATTTTTTACACTTCTCTGATACCACACTTAGAACCAAATTAAAAAAAGGTAATGATATGCTAATATATTTATTTGTTGTACGTACAAATGTAATCAGTGTATTATTCCGATATATGAATTTCTTTAGGTATAGAACATTTTGATTTAATACAAGTGCAAAAAGTCCTTTCCACATGTGTATCACTACACCTGAGAGGACGTGGTGCAAGTAATTGGCACCACACGTGCAGTGTGGTGCCCATCGGAGATGCTTCTGTAGCGAAGTGTCAGATGTACGCCATTAGTTTATTCGAACTCCACACATGAAGCATTCAACCATATCGTCTGAAGATGCTCCTCTAGAAGACTAGCGGAGGTTCATCAGCGGTACATGTTGGTACACCATCACAGTATCATTGGTATATTTGAGCATATACACCGTGTGGTGTGTACCTGTCTGTCTGTCTGTCCGTCTCTCTGTCTGTATGCCTGTCTGTTTGTGTGTCTGTATAGTAGTCGCCGCGCTCAGTCAGTTAGTGCCGATCTGTCTGGTCCGGAGTCGCACTATTGGGGTGGACGTTTTTCCGGAGATAAATCATAAGTAGAAGGAGAGCTCTGTCAGTTGTACTTACTATGCCTGTCTCGATCACTTGCAAAGACTACTTGTCGAAGAGCTGCATTACAAACTGGGCTGAGTAATCATACCAACTTAGTATAGCTAGGCTTATAACACTATGCCAGTCAAGGTACAATGTTACAAGCCTAGTGTGGGCCTGGTTGAGCTGCTCTTCTAGAGAGCTCTCCGTAATCACAACATCATAGTTCCGGACGAATGGCACTATGGTTGTCAGCTGTAATGAAAGAAAGAACTATTAATATAAACAAAGTTGTATCAAGACAATACATACCGTGAACGTGAGACGGTCCCATGTGATGATGCGATGTGCGTAGAAGAGCCAGTACCAACCAGCGATAATCAGGAACTCTGAATTGCGTTGAGTGGTACTGCCTCCCGACGCCATCGCACACATAACGTTGTATAATGGTGTAAGCATAGTGCGGCCAATCGGCATAGGGATGTGTAGCCCAAAATCAGCCACGTCAAGTTCTTCGTCGTCATTGTCGTGCATATCGTCGTGACTGTTTTCGTTATTTCCGTGATCCTGGACCTGCGGAGCGGCGTCTGGAACCGTGCTAGTGTCATTGTCCTCGTCCTGTATGCTGTTATGTATCTATTCCTGTGCACTTAGTCTGACAGTTCTTGAGCGCTTCGTTCTAGCCGTTTTATGTTGTTAGTGAGAGCGTCCATAAATTCTTCCTCATCGCTACTCTCCTAAACGATGATTTCGTTACAAAAGTCAGCACGCGTTTCGTGAAGTAGTCGTGTCATTGTCGTAGTCGTCAGAATCATGGCTTTAGGCTGGGTCCATGCCTACGTCGGAGTCCTAGTCACCAGTGCTGAGGTAATCGTTCCCAGCACAGGAAGAACATACTCCCTCAACACTGGATGATATGCTGACGAAGTCATCACTATCATCGTTATGTTCGTCTATGTCACTCGGTAGTGGTGTGTCCTCGTCACTGATAGTAATGATTTCGGCATTGGTCATGTCAAGTATTACTGTATCCGCGTCAAGGTTTTAATCTTATAGAGAGTCCAGGACTGCGGTCGTCAGTTCATAAATTTCGTCGTTGCTGGATTGAGCGTACTCGGTAATAGGTGAGGATGCAGAGGGCGGGACATATAGAACCTCAGGTGAAGAGGATGAGGAACCCTGAGGTGTCGGAGTTGAAGAGAGGTCAACTTCGATTGGATAGGAGACCTGAGGTTTAGGAGTTAGCGGGACGTCGGAGAGAGGAGTTGAGGAGGCTAGCGGGATGAGGTCGAAGGGATACAGGAGTTCCCCAGGCGATGGCGAAGGGGGGTAACAACAACTTGTAAAAAATGAAATAAAACGTTAGAAATGTATCAAGAATGAAAAAAAAATTAGAAATATAAAACTTGGTGGTTTTACCTGGGGAGATGAAGGGGAACTTGAAGTGATTGTATGTTCAGTAGTGTCAGCTATATAATCAGTTGTACGAATAATTCGTACTGTTTTCGTTTCGCTAAGTATAGGTGTTTCCCACACTAAAAACAACGTTTTTCATGCATTTTTAGAGGACATCTTTCAAGGTCTGTTGGGGGGACCCTCCACCCCCATATATTCAGATGACCTTGACCTAATTTCCCACTTTTTTCCCCATTCAAGTTTTCCCCGCTCTCTCCACCCCCCAAAATTTTTTATATAAGAGTAGGTTGTTCCACTAGAGTCATTCAATCGTTACACGGCAAGTGAAAAAGTTCCAAGTGTTATAAAGTGGTGTTACATCATATCTTCTTGTAATGGTAAGTGTTTACTTTATTATTGAATAATTTTTATTAAAATCTGTAGGGATCTGTAAAAGTTTCAAAGCTTACTTTATGAACTTAGAGTAATTTTCAATAAAATCTTTTCGGACTTTACAAAAGTCTTTGTGAACAATTTTCAACAAATCTGTAGGGACTTTACAAAAGTTATTTTGCAGGCTTTCATTTGCTGTATACTAATAATAGTAATCGCTTTTAGATTCCGTAAACCCAAGTGTAGCCGCCACCGTAGTGGAGAATACTACGTCAACCGTAAACAGAGGTAAGGAAACGCTTTCATGTATTACTGCCACAGATGAGTAATTTACATTCTTTTGCTTTTAGTTAGGTCACGAGGGTGCGTGGCTTATGATCGTACTGTAGCGGTGGGTGGATGAGTTAACATAATAAGCCACGTTGTGATACTACAGCGGGATGACATTCCCATCCTGAGGAGACTACTGGGAGACCGACCTCATACGAATCACGCACAGGATGTGATGGAGTTGCTCCAGGAAGGCGGTACTGCCGATGACCTGTTGGAGAGCGGGCAGTATTTCGTCCACGATGACTGAGATAGCGTTGCGGTTTTTGGATACACCACCTCTAGCGGACGATTTGGATGTGGTATTTTCACTCACGTACGAGCAAGCAGACGTGAACGAAATACTGCGGACCCTATAATCTGTACGTGAGCCGTATGAGAGGATGGAGTCACCCGTGAGTGTGTATTACACCATGTCTTAAGTCCTGGTCTCATTGCAGAGTTTAAGGATGAAATGTCTCCACTTGCGGAAGATCGTTCATCGTCAAGCTCCGTAGCGCAGCCGGTGCTGGGGAGAGAGGAATCTCTTGTTACTCTGACACCTGCATGCGTTGTAGATGAGCAATCGGCCACATCTTCAACGCATTCAAAGAGCAGAATACTAGTGTATTGAGCCCTACATGCGCTGCGGAGTTTCTGGAAAGCAGGTGGGGGTAAAACCTTGCTTCCATCCCAAAGCACATGGCAGGGTGAGATACAATACTGGGTAGAATATGTGCGCTCAGCAACACTCTATCCCGACTATCATTGTTATTGTTTCCTTACCCTTACACTACTCTACCCCTCAACCTGATGTATCCATCACACTTATTATCCTATTCCTGGCGATATGTTACGTTGTGTCCTCGTTCGCATCGCTGTATATGATTTCTTTTTTTAACAATTGTAATACATGATAGTAATAAACGCTACAAACCAATAAAGAGAATTATAACAAAACACGTTATTACTTATGTTTTTTTCTAATCCTCTAAGCATTAACACTAATTTAAAGACGGTACAATATTGCCTTATACAAGAGACAAACCACAGACAGGCAGGCTTAACAATGCTAAGAATGGGGCGATATGAATTGTCCGCTAGCTCCTAGATCGCAGTCGGAGAGGGCGTGCGGTCCTTTTCGATAAGGAAAATTTTAGGATGTTAAAATTGGGGCGCCACTGACTCACTATTATACTCGCCCACCCTTGAGCCAGCAAGGGCTGAAGGTCGAAGCTCACGATCCCAATAGCTGTTCTTACCTGTCGTCAATCGGCAACTGATTGCACTCGTATATGAACTTACATGCTTAAACCGATAATTAAACAATCATTTAACACCATTAATCAATTAAATTTATTTATAAACACAAACACCAAGATCCGGTAATCCCAAAACCAATTTAATTTTTACAACGATGGGACAATTCACGCTAAAGTCCAATTACAAATGATACAAAATTCTTTACAAAAATACACAAAGATAAATTAGTTGTAGTTATACATATATATCTTATCAGCCGCCTTGTACGTACAAGTTACAACTCGACTTCTGTAACTAAAATGGATGCTATCTGCAACTTCTCGCTTTATTTACGTTATTATAATCGATTCTGCAAAATAACTTGCGAGATCTTTAATTAATGATTAAACTTTACAATCCGGCAACACTGCTTTTAGATGTTATATTGCAGACAACATTGCTAACCTTTTATTTTGTTTTATACAACAATTATTACTATGACTACAATAAAAATAATAAAACGGTGCTGGTTTATTGGGTTTACACTGCTTTGTGTTGTTCATTAAACTGCATGAAATCTTAATTTAGCTAGGATGAATTTTAATTTTATTATTTATTATGCATGCGTTTCTAACCTTACAAATTTTGCTTTATCACTGGGTGTTTTTTTTTTGTTTGCTTTACTAAAACTGAGTGAAATTTGAGTTGCACAGCTTGATGTAGGTATGACAGAAACAGTTTCCACACTTATAATTCTCGACGAAAGGATTCTAATTTTGTAATTTCATAAATATTGAAACGGCCAATAATAATGCTTGCATTGAATGAAAGCAGTACTCAGACGATAATGTAAGTATGAATCAACTATTCATCGGTAAACATGTATTCCTTATTGCAGCATGTACACGACAATAGACCTTACACACAATAAAGGCACTGATTGTACTTCCCTGATTACGACACTAACCTGCACACTGTTGCGTTTGGTAACACTTCTACCGGTCTTCCAAGTCTCTGAATGACCCTCAATAACGAATGCTCGTACAATTTTGGAATAACCAGCTCGCACCCGAAATTGTAACTCGATATTGCGTTGGTGATTGCAATTTGCGATTAATAATAAAACTCGATAGGAAAAGAAACCCTTCTTCGAAGGGTTTCAGAGATAGAAGCTGATGTAGGATATTGTTAACTTTCTTTTTTATCCTCCTAAGGAGTGCACGAATTGAAATTAAATCAAATTATTGAACGGTAATCTTCCAAATCGTGTTATGAGTGTATGGACTTGATCCCTTATATAAAAAGGTAGCGGTTCACTGGTTAATTGCCCAATACACCTTGTTAACAAAAATTTTTATCGAAAATCTCAAGATGGCCGACGAAGGAAGAAGATAAAGAAAAAGGTCACTAAAACTATTCAAAATTTTTCATTATCAGTAGATAATGTTTAAATTTGTGAAGTGGTGGAAAGAATGTTAAAAGATGCAGATTCCTTTATTTAATTACAGAAACCTGTATAGTTCATTGAAGTAGAAATCTGATTTTTGTTAATGATTTGTTTCTCCATAAGATGATGCTACTAACTCTTAAAATTATAATTTATATTTTGAATGGGTGTTTATGTGGTAATTTAAAACGTAACAACTCTCCCTCAGTTGGAGAAGTGAAAATTTCCGTAAATTTACACGAATTCTTCACACGTTGTCAAGCGGCAAAACGGAATGAAACTAGTGATGCAAAAGGAAAGAAAAGGGAAGGAGTGACGGGAAATTCGGGCTACCCCAGGACACAAACCCTTAACATTGTTTCCCATATGAAGAGAAACGAAAGGTAGCGACTAAAATGCGCAAGGGACGAAACAAAGTAACACAGCACAAGAGACGAGCAGTAAAACTTATAGAACCCTAAAAGAGCGTCCTATGGGAAGGCAAAACGTAAAACATAACGCAAAGGGAACAAGGTGAAGTTGTTCGTGTTCTAGTATAGTGAAGCCGTACTAGAGCAAAAGTGCTGCAACACACCCAACCATCCAACCTAACAATACAGAGGTTCTGGTATTACAAAAATTAAGCAAGACGGCTATTCTCAATTAATCCGTCATAAACGAGATCAACCCTCACGATAACATACTGGTCTACACTCAGACTCAAAACAATGTCGATACGGTACGACCTATAATCGCATAAAGAGAGCTGAACAATTCTATCAACTTCCTATTAATCCAACTCCACCAGTTGTGTTCTTACAACTAAGCTAAAACTATGGAACGTCGATAGTATCGAAAAATATTCAAACTTAAAACTAATGGACAATACTGTAACGGAGAAATCAGTAAACAATATTTGAAATATTTCGCAAGCCGTAGGCGAGATCCGGTAATCAAAGCACTAACGTAACGGTACATCAATCGAAAGCTCACTTGTCGTCAGGAGGATGTAGCTTTAGATCCTTAACATGCCAGATACCTTTAGGATTCCCATTTCCGTCGGTAAGTTCATATGCCAAAGTTGATAGTTTACGTGAAATTACAAATGGGCCAATAAATTTGGGTGCTAATTTAGCCGTAAAATGTTTTGTGGCATCCGATAGCGCAAAATTACGGTGATAAACGTGCTGCCCTACAGTATATTCGACGGGACGTCGACGAAGATCATAACGATGTTTCGCTCTAGCATGAGCGGCGGCAAGTCGTTTACGGATATCGCTAAAAAGCTTGTCAAAGTTTTGGACGGTAGGTATAGGGAGTTTATTGGTCTCAACGGAATTGGGTGGTTCGATATTATGTGGCTTATATTCGTCTCCAGAAAAGATATGCTCTCTACCAAAATTAGCAAAGAAAGGCGTTACTCCGATAGTTTCATGGGTCGACGTGCGAATTGCACAAGCAACCTTAGGCAAAAGGCGGTCCCATTTGCGGTGGTTTTCCGTAACGTAAGCGGACAACATGGTCTTTAATACACGATTAACCCTTTCGACTGGATTATTCTGGGGATGATACACAGCATTGTACAAAATTTTTATTTTATAATTACTACACAACGAAGTAAACTCACGAGACTTGAACTGCGTTCCATTATCGCAAACTATAAATTCAGGACAACCATAGACTAAAATTACCTGGTCTTCTATTAAACGTACAATAGACGTAGCGGTAGCTGCTCGAAGCGGAAGAATAAAACGTACTTACTAAAATAATCGGAAATTACTAGAATATAGGTATAACCCTGAGATGAACGAGGTAACGGTCCACATAGATCAACGCAAATCATACGCCATGGTTTCGTTATATCCGGACGTTTTCCCATGAGACCTTGTGGTCTTTGACTAGGAACTTTCGTTTGCAAGCAAATAGTACAATGGCCTACGTGACGAGTTACATCGGCCCTCATTTTTGGCCAATAATATTTAGCTTTAAGACGTTCATAAGTTTTGAACACGCCAGGGTGGCAAGCAGCAGTAGAGTCATGACACTGGCGCAAGATATTGTTACGTTCGCGTTTTGGAACAACTAATTTCCATACATCTTGGATTTCACGAAGTTCGGGATATTTACACTTAACATACTTAAACAACGAGTTGTCCTCAACACGCCACTGAGGATATCTCAAGGGATTTGCTTTAACTAAACGACACATTTTTGAATACCAACGATCGGGATTTGCATTATCGATAATCGAGATTGGCGAGATTTCCGGTACGGAACGAGACAGAAAATCAGGCACGACATGCTCTTTGCCCTTCCTGTGTAAAATTTCGTAATCGAATGGTTGTAAACGTAAAGCCCAACGGCCTAAACGTCCAGTAGGATCTTTTAAATTATCAAGCCACAGCAATGAATGGTGATCGGTAACAATCGTGAAATGTACGCCCTCAAGATAGTGTCTAAGTTTCTCCACGGAAAACAATACAGCTAAACATTCACGCTCCGTCGTAGTAAATTTACGTTCGGTTTTGGTCAAAGATCGAGAAAGATAACAGATCACTTTTTCGCCGTCGTCAAACTGTTGGGTAAGTACGGCACCAATTCCGTACGCAGAGGCATCTGTCTGGAGGACAAAGGGTCGCGTAAAATCGGGACAAGTTAGAATAGGAGCGGTAACCAACATCTCCTTGATGGTTTGGAAGGATTCCTCACAGGCATTCGTCCAGCACCAAGATTTATTTTTCTTAGTGAGTTCGGTAAGAGGAGAAATTACTGACGAAAAATCTTTACAAAAACGGCGATACCAACTAGCCATACCAATAAAGCGTCTCACTTCAACTGCATTCTTCGGCACCCTAACGTTGAGAATGGCCTGCACCTTATCAGGATCAACCCTAAGTCCATTCTTATCCACAACATAACCAAGGTACTTCAACTCCGCACGGCAAAAGTGACATTTATCACGACTCACAGTTAAACCAGCGGCAATTAAACGGTCTAAAACGAAACCGAGGACTCGAAGATGTGTTTCGAAATCCGGAGTGCACACAATAATATCGTCCAAATAAACATGAACATATGGTTCCAGATCTGCGCCTAATACTTTGTCTATTAAACGCTGAAAGGTAGCGGGAGCATTCGTTAAACCGAAAGGTAAGCGCTTGAACTGATAAAGTCCGCGGCCGGGGATGGTAAAAGCGGTGTATTCCCGAGCAGACTGCTTTACGCCAACCTGCCAATAGGCAGAACGGATGTCAAGGGAACTTAAATACTTAGCATCGCGTAAACGATCTAGAATTGCTGATATATAAGGAATCGGATACGCGTCTTTCTTCGTGACCTGATTTAATTTGCGATAGTCAACACAAAAGCGATAAGTACCGTCACGTTTTGGTACTAGCAAAATTGGACTACTCCACGATGAGGTAGATGGTTCAATAACGCCTTGGTCTAACATTTTTTGCAATTCGGCGTCGATAATAGTTTGTTTTGCCGGAGAGACGGGATAGTAGCGTTGTTTTATCGGTTCAGAATCCGAAATAATGTCATGTTCGACAACTGAAGCGAAACCTAACTTATCACCCATTAGGACAAATTTCGAATCTAAGAGAGTCTTTAATAATCGATCCTGACCATCCATGAGGTCAGATTGGCTTTCAATAGCGCCAACACAAGAAACAGTAACAGATTTGGTAAAATTCCAAGAATCATGTTTTAAATTCGGTACAACACCCATAGATCTCCAAAAGTCTAACCCTAAAATTAAAGGAACGGATAACTCCGGTATAACCACAACCTTTAGTAAAATACAACGCCCTCTAAAGTAAAGGGTACGTTAACGATACCTAAGGATTTGCAACTTTGACCGTTAGCCACAGTAATTATAGGCATATCGCTGTAGTCTAACTCGAGACCTAAATTTTTCAAAAAATTCCAACCTTGGGGCCCAACTACAGTTCGTGAAGCACCGGAATCTAGAAGTCCGTAAATACTACAACCTAAGACGTCAACACAAAGATACGGACGCTGATCGCCCTCAGCATGAGCTAAAATGAAATCAATTAAAATTCGATTTCGTCGGAGTTTCTCATCGGATGCGGTAGAACCATTAATTTCGATAGTCGAGATTTGTGACGAAACAGGGGCAACAGCTCGACTTAACGGTTGGCCCGTCGACCGTTTCCCGACCAAGCACACTTTGGGCAAGTTCGTACGGTGAATCCCGCTTTACCACACCGATAACACATAACTTGACGAGGTTCAGGACATTGAGAATACAAATGCCCTACTTTATGACAATTCCAACATGTATTACCAACAGATGCTACAGAAGAAGATATGGCACGCGACGTAGAAGGTTCGACATCAACAGAGGAGAACACACAACGGCAAACAAACGAGTGAACTTTTTCCCGGACTGATAAGCTAAATCAGGTTCCAAGGATAGATCTCCCCTAAGTGGAGGTTTATAGGCACCGACCGAAACCTTAGTGGCTTCCAACTTACGACATAAATCTATCAAATCGAAAGAGGTATCGATATCCATTAAGCTTAAGCGTTCTTGATAAAAGGGTAAGATACGAGATTTTAGAACTTTAAGGCGTAACTCATCAGAAACTGGAACAGGCATGCGATCGAACAAGGTGTTCATCGTCGCGACATAAATACCTATAGATTCATCAGGAGCTTGTGTTCGCTTGAGAATTTGCTCCCACAACAAGTCACCCATATAAGAAGGCAGATATTCTTCTTTCATACGACGTACCAAACTATCCCAATCAGATACTTGTGTACTTATCATCTTATACCACAACAAAGCTTCGCCCTCAAATAATTCAATAGCCGAATCAAACAATTGACTTTAGTAATACTTCTCGACTTGCATAAATCTTCCACACGTTCGAGGAAAGCATTTATACTTAAACCATCTTTCACACATCCTGAAAATTTTAGATTCCATTTGTACACAGGCACCGACTTACAAACAGTACTAGCCGTAGGGGGACAAATACTAGCGCTAGGAACTTGAGCAGAGGTAGGAGGTAGCTGAGAGAAAAACACAGGTAGAGGTGGTGGAGATAACGCTCTTAATGGTAGATCAGAAGAAACTTTACTCGTAAAATCGGATAAAAGTTGCAATAAACCAGATATTAATTGAGACTTCTTAATTTTTGTTGCCTCAACATCGCTAGAAATTCTATTTAATCGAGAATAGACATGAGCTAATTTAGTTTCAATCTTTTTAGTATTAGCAGGATTAAGTTCTCCTTCAACTGACACTTTGATTTCGGCAATCTTTTTCTCGCACGTAGCTAATTCTACTTGGGAATCTAAAGACTCAAAAGTAAATGCTTGGCCAGATTTTTCTAAAGTGAAGACACCTCGCAAACACTTACGCAATTTATCAACATTACCCGTTTCGGATATACCTCTAACATTCAATTCATGTTCCAACTCATCCTTCGTCAAACGATCAACATCTATTCTGAAAGACATCTTGCAAAAAAAAGAAAAAGGACAACTAATCACAACGAGATTAAGGGACGATAATCAAAACAGACGAGAAAACCAAAAAGAAAATCGAGAAAACTCGATGGCCCCCACGTCGGGCGTCAAATTATTACTTATGTTTTTTTTCTAATCCTCTAAGCATTAACACTAATTTAAAGACGGTACAATATTGCCTTATACAAGAGACAAACCACAGACAGGCAGGCTTAACAATGCTAAGAATGGGGCGATATGAATTGTCCGCTAGCTCCTAGATCGCAGTCGGAGAGGGCGTGCGGTCCTTTTCGATAAGGAAAATTTTAGGATGTTAAAATTGGGGCGCCACTGACTCACTATTATACTCGCCCACCCTTGAGCCAGCAAGGGCTGAAGGTCGAAGCTCACGATCCCAATAGCTGTTCTTACCTGTCGTCAATCGGCAACTGATTGCACTCGTATATGAACTTACATGCTTAAACCGATAATTAAACAATCATTTAACACCATTAATCAATTAAATTTATTTATAAACACAAACACCAAGATCCGGTAATCCCAAAACCAATTTAATTTTTACAACGATGGGACAATTCACGCTAAAGTCCAATTACAAATGATACAAAATTCTTTACAAAAATACACAAAGATAAATTAGTTGTAGTTATACATATATATCTTATCAGCCGCCTTGTACGTACAAGTTACAACTCGACTTCTGTAACTAAAATGGATGCTATCTGCAACTTCTCGCTTTATTTACGTTATTATAATCGATTCTGCAAAATAACTTGCGAGATCTTTAATTAATGATTAAACTTTACAATCCGGCAACACTGCTTTTAGATGTTATATTGCAGACAACATTGCTAACCTTTTATTTTGTTTTATACAACAATTATTACTATGACTACAATAAAAATAATAAAACGGTGCTGGTTTATTGGGTTTACACTGCTTTGTGTTGTTCATTAAACTGCATGAAATCTTAATTTAGCTAGGATGAATTTTAATTTTATTATTTATTATGCATGCGTTTCTAACCTTACAAATTTTGCTTTATCACTGGGTGTTTTTTTTGTTTGCTTTACTAAAACTGAGTGAAATTTGAGTTGCACAGCTTGATGTAGGTATGACAGAAACAGTTTCCACACTTATAATTCTCGACGAAAGGATTCTAATTTTGTAATTTCATAAATATTGAAACGGCTAATAATAATGCTTGCATTGAATGAAAGCAGTACTCAGACGATAATGTAAGTATGAATCAACTATTCATCGGTAAACATGTATTCCTTATTGCAGCATGTACACGACAATAGACCTTACACACAATAAAGGCACTGATTGTACTTCCCTGATTACGACACTAACCTGCACAACTGTTGCGTTTGGTAACACTTCTACCGGTCTTCCAAGTCTCTGAATGACCCTCAATAACGAATGCTCGTACAATTCTGGAATAACCAGCTCGCACCCGAAATTGTAACTCGATATTGCGTTGGTGATTGCAATTTGCGATTAATAATAAAACTCGATAGGAAAAGAAACCCTTCTTCGAAGGGTTTCAGAGATAGAAGCTGATGTAGGATATTGTTAACTTTCTTTTTTATCCTCCTAAGGAGTGCACGAATTGAAATTAAATCAAATTATTGAACGGTAATCTTCCAAATCGTGTTATGAGTGTATGGACTTGATCCCTTATATAAAAAGGTAGCGGTTCACTGGTTAATTGCCCAATACACCTTGTTAACAAAAATTTTTATCGAAAATCTCAAGATGGCCGACGAAGGAAGAAGATAAAGAAAAAGGTCACTAAAACTATTCAAAATTTTTCATTATCAGTAGATAATGTTTAAATTTGTGAAGTGGTGGAAAGAATGTTAAAAGATGCAGATTCCTTTATTTAATTACAGAAACCTGTATAGTTCATTGAAGTAGAAATCTGATTTTTGTTAATGATTTGTTTCTCCATAAGATGATGCTACTAACTCTTAAAATTATAATTTATATTTTGAATGGGTGTTTATGTGGTAATTTAAAACGTAACAACGTAACTCTACCCGTTCATTTATACATTGTTTATACATTCTCTCTGTTACAGATCGCAATAAAACGTTTCAATGTGAATGTGAAATTTTCAAGAAAAGACTCTCTACTGCGACTTCAAAAAACTGTGTGTTGGATTAGTATACCAACTACTCCACCTACAGAGATGTCGCAGGCTGTACAGCAAAACCGTACCGCACTTAGGAACGTGGCGTGCTGAGCGTCTTGCACAACCTGGACCATCAGGGTTAAATAACTTGAAGAATAATGCGCAACACAGACATGCTGACGATTGCTTTGCAGAACTAGGACAATCGGGTTTGAACAACTCACGGAAGCGTAAGTCAGATGTACAAAATAAAAGTAGCAAAATTGTTAAAATTGTGCACTGCACTGATTGTTCGATTGACGTTCCTCGATATGCTTATCAAGGACACCTCAGAAGCAATGGGCATAAATCAAATGTGTGTCTACTCGTTGATACTGTGGTTGAAATGATTCGAAATGCTTTTAAATAAAATAAATGTTTTAAAACTTATACAAATTCAGTTGCAGAAACACCTCTCGTTGAAATGTAAAGTTGAGTTGTTTGGGTTGTACTTTCTGAACAGTAGAGAAAGTACTGAATTAAAGTCCTCTCAAACGATATATGATATATTGGGTGTCGAGATGGTGTTGGAAGAGTATTTTCAAAGAGTAGTGGAAAAATTGGATGTTAAGCAATCAGAATTTCAGCTTAAAGATTCTAGTAAGTGTGAGTTGTGAGTAGTAGGGTATTATATTGGTAATATATGTTGTTTTGTAGGATGGTCGCTGGTGCATTTCGTATATTTAGAGATAAACATGTTGAAATTTTCTCCCACTACGGGTTCATCCTGTACAAATGTCCCGCCTGAAATTTCGCATAAACATGCCATACGTATCGTGATGGTCAGCGTATTCCTGAGATAGTGGATCCTCTCTACTATACCAGAGCTAAACAACCTATTCATGTTAATTTATCACTATTAGTCAGTAACCAAACGGATAATCAGCGTTATGTATGGATAAGAAATTTTTCTCGTTTACTTAGCAACCAAATAAGCCGACGTAATGGAGCAAAATATTTCTGCGATTCATGTATTCATTACTTTAGAGCTCAGGAGCAATTAACTCGGCAGGTGTCTTATTACTGTAATTTCGTATACACTAAATTACCTGACGTAATGCGAAGAAAAGACAGAACTGGGGAGTTCTATGCGGAAAATATACTTGCGTTTCGGAACTATCAAAAACAGTTGTTTCCACCATTCGTAATATATGCAGATTTTGAAGCTCCATTAGTACCGGTAAGTACGATTGAACCGTTCACAATGGAAATGTGTAAACATGAACCATACTCATTCAGTTATTATATTAAGTGCGGTGTAAACGATGCTTGGTCCAAATTAGAACTTTATAGGGGGGTTAATGCCGCGGAAGTTACACGGCTCGAGAGTGATGCGAAACGGATATATAATGAGCATTTGAAAACTGTTGTTCCAATGTTACCACTAAGTGAAGAACAACTGTTGATACATAAATAAAGTTGTAATTGTTTATTGCTAATTCCGGTAAGGTTTGTGGTCTGTTACTGTATACCCTGCTTTTCTGAAATCCCCAAAGGAAAAAATTACATGGCGAAAGATCAGAGAATCTTGAAGGACACGAAATGTCACCATGTTTGGAAATGAGTCGGCCCAAGGAAAGTTCCATTAAAGCAGTCAGAGACACGAGAGCAGTATGACTTGTAGCCCCATCCTGCTGAAGATAATTGATGACCGGAAACCTAGGTAACTCTTCCTTCACAAACGTTCTGATCATGTGTGTGTAGCGGTTTGCCGTAACAGTTGTGGTATTTCCTCTATCGTCTTGGAAAAATATATCCCAATAACACCAGATCAGGCAATTGTACACCACACTGTAAGTTTCGGACTATGTAATGGTGTATCTCTCCTAGGTTTTCATCATTCCAATAGCGACTATTCTGCTTGTTTACATATCCGTTTAAATGGAAATGTGCTTCATCGGACATAAACATGTGGTGACTAAAGTTTTCATCATCATATGCACGTCGCAATATTTTTTCACTGAAAATCCTGCGAACAAGAATGTCACCATCTTTCAACTCTTGGACGACTTGAATTTTGTAAGGGTGGAAATATAAGCCTTTATGTAAAATTCATCGTAACGATGTGCAGAAGCATGTTTCACTGCAGAACGCAGTGAACTACGTTTTAATGCTACTCGCACTCTATCAATGTTTTCATCCCTTCTTACAGACCTTATTGCCCCTTTATGCTTCAAATTTAACATGGAGCCAGTTTCTTCAAACTTTCTTGCCCACTGTATAATTGCATAAGCGGACGGCACACTTCCATGTCGTAGAACATTGAAATTATTACGAAACAATCGTTGTAACGAAGTCACACACACCATTTTTATGAAACGATTTTACGCAAAACGCACACTGAACGCCTGACCACTTCTCCATGTTTCTGTTTAAATGTCAGTAACCGGCAACATTGACTTTTGGCAAAAAAAATTCGACCGCAAAATCTGTTGCTCTTTCAGCATGCGATTTTTTTTCGGATTTCTGAAGAGCGGGGTATAGAGTAATAGACCACAAACCTTACCGAAATTAGCATCCAACATCAAACAAGAAATTGAGCGAATTCAACCTATCCTGTTCCGTCGGATAACCGAAAATTTTCTATCTAAGCTAGAAGAGTGTTGACAAAGACATAGTTCCCATTTGAGCGGAATTATTTTTGAGACATACAATGGTATACTTTCCTCTACTCAAACCTGTAAAAAAAGTTTTGAAAATAAACATTTTCTGAAAACATTAGTACTTCACAATTTTCCGCTACACTGGCGGACCCTGTATTTGTAACATTTAATGTGTTCTTTGTACTTAGTAGCAACGTTCTTAAGTGTTTGTCAAATTTAAACAGAATTACAGGATTCATAAATAGCCAATTTCAAAATGTCGTTAGTTGAATATGTGCCATTAACTAAACATTTAAGCACATTGGTACTATTCTTGATATATAACCTGTACTTCCTGTTCTTTTGTAATATGTGAGCTACTTTTTCTGATATTTTTCCAGAATATGAAATTAATATGTATTTATTTTCTGTCGGTTCTGCGTCAGCTAGATAAAAGTTTTTGATAGATAATTGTCGTTATATTTGAAGTGTTACCGTGTGTTTGTGCTATTTGTCTTATAATTGATATTACGTTATTGAAATTTCTTTGGTTTAATTGTAATAACATTGCTATATGTATAATAATCTATATGCAGCTTATGTGCTTTATGGTGACATGAATCGTTAATGTCTCAAACTTCGTGTATTCTTGTGAGACCGTATAGTTTTACTGCTTGTGGGGTTCTTGTTTCAAATTTGATATTACAGTAAATCTATAAATCAGATATTAGGGTTTGCTAAACTCTGTTTCACCTCTTTATGGAATTTCGTTGTATTTAACATTTCTAAATTTTCATTAATAATAAAACCATTAATGTTCTTAATTAATTATCGTTTGAAATAGTTACAAAAGTGTTACTTACAAGCAGATGTACAGAAATGAGATTATTTTGCTAATTTTTTTCTTAACTGATTTTGGTAAATAATTGTATAATTTACTTATCTTTTTTGGAGCTTTTTAATGGTGTATTTTAAATTATACAATCTAAACGTTTCGATAACACTTACAGTTATCTTCGTCAGTAGTAATATTTGTTAAAAATTGTTAAAGATGTTGTAAACAATTTTATCAAAGTTGAAAAATTAAAACATAAACATCAGCCTGCTATTAGTATAACAGTTTGGGAAACGTACAAATCCAACTATAAGATTAAATTTTAGTAAAGAATAACTAGGTCATTAAAAATTAAATATTGTTAAACTGCCTTAAAGATAACAAATCAGAACACTCTCTACGGCGAGAAAGCTAACAATGAAATTTGTCAGCCAAAAAACACATTTAACAAAATTTAATCGAGTTATGATGTAAGTGTAAAGTTGTGAGAAACTTCAATTTGAAAATGATAGAAGCATTCACAAATCCAAATATCAGATCAAATAAAATAACCCAGTTAAATCTAACAAAGAGGTATCTTTATCAATAATTGGAAGTGTTACTAACAATGAAAAGTATAATGCAGAACGTTTTTTGTAATTTTTAATTTTAATTTAATTTCAACTACTTATGTTAAATTATAGTTCTGTGGTAATTTAACATATAATTGGTAAAGCATTTGCTTCAAGGTCTAGGAAAAACACAGCAAAAAACCTAGAGATACCAAAAGTTAAAATTAAAATCAAAATTAAGACGTATCATTATGCTTTTTTTTTAATTATAAAATGCCAAAACCTATTTAAACGGAGATTTTCTCCTTGTCTATTAAAATTATTAGGGTGTTTATATATTTCAATAACTTCACGTTGTAAACGAACATAATAATGGGTTTGTCTTGACAATATTTCCATATTGTCAAATTGAATGTCATGATTTAGATTATTCAGGGCGTGGTTAGCCACAGCAGACCTCTCTGGTTGACCTAATCTACAAAATCTCATATGTTCTTTACGTCTTGTATCAAAGCTACGTTTTGTGGTTCCGATGTATACTTTTCCATATGAACAAGATAACTTATACACTCCGGAAGATGATGAAGGGTTTGGC
This sequence comes from Vesta saturnalis, assembly GCA_036346205.1. Taxonomy (NCBI): domain Eukaryota; kingdom Metazoa; phylum Arthropoda; class Insecta; order Coleoptera; family Lampyridae; genus Vesta; species Vesta saturnalis. The sequence continues at coordinate 1,358,594 of JARFJB010000417.1, forward strand.
GCATCTTTAAGTGATCTTAAATGTTCTTTAATTTTTCTTGGAGGTTTAAAAATAGTCCTCATGCCATATTTAATTAGGATTTTTTCAATTCTATTTGTAACATTAGCTATAAAAGGAAGAAAAGCAGTACCAACATTAAGAACTGGTTTTTCTTTAAGGTTACGCCTAGAAGGTGTAATAACATTATTAATATCTGTAAGTGAATATTCATTATTTTGTAAGGACTTTCTTTATAAGTTTATATTCATCCTTCAAAAATTCAGTGTCACAAATTCGTTTTGCTCGATCTACTAAAGATTTAATTACACTAATTTTTTGACGTGGATGGTGATTGGATAATTTATGAAGGTATCTATCAGCGTGAGTCGGCTTTCTGTAAACCTTAAAAGATAGTGAATTATTATTTTTAGATATTAATATGTCAAGAAATGGTAAACTTCCATTAGTTTCTTTTTCCATGGTAAATTGAATACTAGGGTGTATACCATTTGTAAAAACCAAAAACTTATGCAGTGCTTCTTCTCCATGTTTCCAAATAACAAATGTGTCATCTACATATCTATACCAAACTGAAGGTTTTTTAGGTGTATTTTATAATGCTAATGTTTCAAATTTTTCCATATAAAAATTAGCTATAATAGGACTAAGGGGACTACCCATTGCAACACCATCAATCTGTTCATAAAATTTACTATTCCACTGAAAATAAGTTGTAGTAAGACAGTGCTGAAAAAGAATGTCCTTTGGAAAAAGATGATCAATGTATTCAATAGTTTCTTTTTGAGGCACTTTTGTAAAAAGTGAAACAACATCAAAACTAACCATTATATCATCCTCTTCAATTTTGAAACTATGCATTTTTTCAACAAAGTCGGCAGAATTTTTAATGTAATGGGGTGTTTTTCCTATATGAGGTTGTAATAAAAATGTAAGATGTTTTGCAAGGCTATATGTAGGAGAACCAATTGCACTAACAATAGGCCTTAAAGGAATATTAGGTTTATGAATTTTTGGTAAACCATATAGTTTTAGTGAAATATCTTTTCTTTTTTATTTCTTCAGGAATAGATGATAATTTAATCAGCTCTTTAGATTTAACTGGGTTATTTTATTTGATGTGATGTTTGGATTTGTGAATGCTTCTATCATTTTCAAATTGAAGTTTTTGACAACTTTACACTTACATCATAACTCGATTAAATTTTGTTAAATGTGTTTTTGGCTGACAAATTTCATTGTTAGCTTTCGCCGTAGAGAGTGTTACGATTTGTCATCTTTAAGGCAGTTTAACAATATTTAATTTTTAGTGACCTAGTTATTCTTTACTAAAATTTAATTTTATAGTTGGCTGTATACGTTTCTCAAACTGTTGTATTAATAGCAGGCTGATGTTTATGTTTTAATTTTTCAACTTTGACAAAATTGTTTACAACACCTTTAACAATTTTTAATAAATATTACTACTGACGAAGATAACTGTAAGTGTTATCGAAACGTTTAGATTGTATAATTTAAAATACACCATTAAAAAAAGGATAAGTATTTTATTATGAGTGTTAATGGTGAAAATTTACATTTTCATAATTGTATAATTTATTTTTGTGAGGTTTCTGCTTTTTCAAAGAAATCTATTTAAGTACCTACATTAGTAAATTGAATTAATTAAATTGCGTTTCGCGTTCTACTGCTAAAATCTCATAAATTTTAAGTCATACTTAAACCTATGTTAAGCAATTCTAACTCTTGATTATTGAATTGAAGGAATTTTTCTGATTTATATTTGTTCTATGCTATGGTGTTGTTTTTTGATCTTTTTTTGCGTGGTGTATTTGTTATGTTTGATATAACTGACAGTATATCTAACGTTATTGGCAAATATAATAAAGTCAATATTACGTATTTTTAATAAAATTTCAGAATGAACATGGAATAGTCAAAATGTATGGTTTAACCAATAATGGTTTACAAAAAAAAGGGGAAACCTACTTCTGTAGAACTAAAAATTCGATTATGAGAAGATTATTAAGAATGCCTAAAGATGATGTCTTAGAGAAGAAGCTAAAAAGTGGTTTCCAATTAGATATGACGTACATGCTTAGTTAAAGCTACTTTATTTTAAAATTTTATATAAAATACATAATATTGAATCTGATATATTTGACATTAACGTTAGACAAACTGTCAGATGCATCAAACATGAAAACTGCATCACACAAAGAAAAAAAATTCTAAAACTTATCCAAAACCAACATCATTAACATAGAACAACCATAAACCAAAAAAATTCCTACAATTTTCACACGAGTCATAAACCTACCAAATTTAATACTAATGAATCAGAATTTCTTAACAAAAGTATTCTCCTTTTCCCATTTACAGCGTGTGGCGCGAAGAGTTTTGATTAAAAGTAATGGCGGATACAGTTATGTTAAAAATCTGAAATTACGAAGCTGTAGGTTGTGGATGACGCTGAGTTCAAATATAATATTGTCCTGAATGTGGCACTTCCGGTTATACCGGAAGTTGACGTCAACTTTGTTATTTTAAATGGAACCTAATATTTTTTATTTTATTTTCGAATTCTAGATAAAATTTGTGCACAATGTCCTATACCAAAAATGAGGTATTTTGGAGATATTTCGATTTTTTTTTAAATTTTGAAGAAATCCTAGTCCACATTGAATAACGAAGTAACCAATAGCCTGAAAGGATTATTAATTGTGTAAATCATTAAAAACGTTGACTAGGTATTTTGTATTAATTTAATTAGATAACTTACAAACAAAAATAACTAAATGTAATATTAAACAGATAAAGTTTTATAATAAGTGTTCAAAATTAGCACCATCTACTTCTAAACATTTATGAATCCTTTTCCTTAAGTTATGTATTGTAATTCTGGAAATATGGTCTGGTGTTAGAGAATTAAAAGCAAGTAAGACTCTCTGCATCATACCTTGCTTTGTCGTAACATTTTCCGGTGTATTTTTGTAAGCCAACTCGTTTGGTATCGGTATACCCTATACCTAAATCCAACCACTTTTGAAATCTTAATTATTTCAACATTAGTAAAGGGTAGGCCATGGCTGTCAAAGATTTGATAGTTAGAACTTTAATTATTTGTTGTTTTGACAGTTTTCTTTACCAGTTTGTATTTCTTAGTAAATAATAGCAAATGTAGGATTTACTAATAATGATCTTTTAAATCTTATTATTATTTACGGCGAATGTAATAGAATTGTTGAACCGACTTGCCGTGTTTTTGCAGAAAGATATCCAAATCTACCAAATGCAACTGGTGATATTGTAAGAAGATTGCTTAAAAACTGCCGTCAGTTTGGTTGATTTAAGACAAAAATTAATAAAAATAAGCGAAATTCATGTTTTAGCTTATTTTACGGCCTTACCAAATGCCTCCAGTAGAGATTGTGAGAGAGATCTTACTTTGTCGACGAGAACAATTCATCGCATTAAAAAAACACAAATGGAAACCATTTTCATATCATTTGGTGCAACACTTACAATTAGGTGATCTTCCTCGAAGGGTAGAATTCTGTGAATGGTTTTTAATGAAAACCCAAGAGGATGAAAATTTCATAAAAAAAGTTATATCGTGTGATGAAGCAAAGTTTAGCAAAAATGGATTATTTAATCGACATAATTCCCATTTTTGGTCTAATGAAAATCCACATGTTAGTAGAGAACGTCATTTCCAAGATAGTTGGAGTTTTAATGTTTTTTGTGCAATAAAAGACGATAAAATTTTAGCATTAAAATTTTATGATGAAAATTTAAATGGTACAAGACATTCCACATTTTAGAAGAAGCCATACGACCGGCGTTACATACTTTAAGAAATGGAGAGGCAGCTTCAGCTTGGTATCAGCAAGATGGGGCACCCCCTCATAACTTTGGGCCTGTTGCTCAGCATCTTTACGACATGTTTGATGATAGATGGATTGCCAATCAGGGTCCGTTTCGTTGGCCTGCTCGCTCTCCTGATTTAGCTCCTCTAGATTTTGGCATTTGGGGTTACATTAAAAATCAGGTATTTTCCAAACCTGTTACGAAAAAGGAAGATATGATGCAGAGAATCTTACTTTCTTTTAATTCTCTAACACCCGACCATATTTCTAGAATTACAAGACATAACTTAATGAAAAGGATTCATACACGTTTAGAAGTAGATGGTGCTAATTTTGAACACTTATTATAAAACTTTATTTGTTTAATATTACATTTAGTTATTTTTGTTTGTAAGTTATCTAATTAAATTACTACAAAATACCTAGTCAACGTTTTTAATGATATCCACAAATAATAATCCTTTCAGGCTATTGGTTACTTTTCAGAATTAATAACTTATGAAAAAATAACAAAATATCACCTTAAATAATGGAAATCATGGCCTACCCTTTACTAATGTTGAAATAATTAGGTGTTGTTATGTTTTAACTAAGATAATGAAATATCTCAAAAGTGGTTGTATTTAGGTATAGGGAATACTGATACCAAACGAATTGGCTTAAAAAAATACAGCGGAAAATGTAATAAAATACAGAGTGTTCTATTTAAAGTAAGCAACTTATAAATGATTTAAATTGTGCATGTTGGCGGCTAAGTTTAAAACACCCTGTATGAAATAACAATGAGATGGATATATGAAGTAAAAGGGCAAGTGCTTGTTGTCTGTTGGTTACAATTTCACGTCACTAGCTTCGTTATTAATGGAGATATCGTTATTCAATGTGGACTGGGATTTTTTTCAAATTTAAAAAAAAATCGAAATATCTCGAAAGTACTTCATTTTTGGCATAGGACATTGTGCTCAAATTTTATCTATAATTTCATGTAGAATTCGAAAATAAAATAAAAAATATTAAGTTCTATTTAAAATAACAAAGTTGACGTCCACTTCTGGTATAACCGGAAGTGCCACATTCAGGACAATATTATATTTGAACTCAGCGTCATCCAAAACCTACAGCTTCGTAATTTCAGATTTTTAACATAACTATATCCGCCATTACTTTTAATCAAAGCTCTTCGTGCCACACCCTATATACCAACACGGTTAACGGGATTTTAGCAGTAGAACACGAAACGCATCTTAGAAATGGTCATAATAATTACATTACATTTACTTATCGAGTTTTTCTTTGAGAAACGACAAAAGTTACAGAAACAAATTTTACAAGTATTTACTAAAATCAGTTAAGAATAAAATTAACAAAATAATCTAATTTCTATTAAAGCAGATAAAGGCAACACTTTAGAAATTATTTCAGCAGAAGTTTATTTATTTTATTATTAACGAAAATTTTGAAATTTTGGATCGAAATCCTATAACGAAACTTCAAAAAAGATCTGTAATAACTAACAATTTAAAGTACAAGTAAAAACTTTCTATTAAGAATTTTTTAGAATTAACTACAAAAAATAGAATTATGACTACATAATATACTTCTTGATGTTTTTGATGTTACTAGTATGTTTTACATAATTGAAAAATGTGAAAGAAAATGATTCAAACATTTGTTTCGCAACTTCTTGTAGGTCTGTTTTGATCTCCAAAACGAGAGATAACACGACCTGGAAACACTGTTTGCAACAACGTCATTGTTTCATATGCATGCGGTGTGCCGGGGTCCTGTAACGATTGCCGTCTGCAGTTACAAAGGATCTTTCATCGTTTCCAAAATAGTACAGTTCGATTATCCCTCCTGTTCACACGTTACACCAAATTTTGTGAGGATGTGTCGGAAATTCTTGAAAGGCACGTTTATTTTCATCTCCTTAGATCTCAGAATTCAGCTCGTTAACGAAGCCGTCGAGGTGGAAATGAACCTCGTCTCTAAAGATCCTTGTTTTTTTTTTATTAAATTAAATTTAATTAATATCGCGCAAACTGTTTGAAATAATCCCAATAAATAGAGCATTTTTGAACTCAGGAGACTGAGTTTCATCGATTTCCGGGAAGAACATGCAGGGTTTCCATTTAAACATATAAACTATGTCGTCATATCCGGAAAATGTGCAGCACCATCTACATGTGCGACACAGCATACAGTCCGGAATCAAAACAAAAAATCGACGTGTCGAAGAATTTTGACCACAAATGAACGACTTCGAACGAAAATATTCAATTTATCCGTTACTTTCTGAGCGTGCGTGTGTGTGTGTGTGTGTGGTCCAAACGTCTGGAGCAAAATTCATAATTTCTAAAGTAATTACTTTTGAAAGAATTGTAGCACAGGTCGGTTTTTATTTTTTGTTGGGTACATGTTAGCATAACAAATGTTTACCAAAAACTCAAGATGGCGACTACGCGCCAAAAAAAATTAAATGAAAGGGGAACATGAGGCACATCGTTGGAAAGCTCTTAACAATGGGAATTCAAATCCCAACTTTTAAAACAATCGATTAAGGCATAATAAAATGGCGACCTTTTCAATGCGTCACTTTTTTCCTTTCTGGAACATCTCCGGTGATCATTAGCTGACATCATAGGTCTGATTACTTTGTTACAGAAATAAAATCCCACAGAAATTCTAAAATGTTTTTTTTAATATGTTTCAGAAAGGAAAAAAGTGACGCATTGAAAAGGTCGCCATTTTGTTATAACTTAATCGATTGTTTTAAAATTTGGGATTTGAATTTCCATTGTCAAGATCTTTCCAACGATGTGCCACATGATCCCCCTTTCCATTTAAATTTTTTTTACATAATGGCCCGTGGCCGCCAGCTTGGGTTCTTGGTAAAAATTTTAAACAACAATTTGGATTTCGCAAAAAACAAAATACTTCCGATGCAGTAGCACACTATATTAACTGTACTTTAGATTTTTTTGAAAAGGCGAATTTTTTATGCCTTTGTGCTTTGATTTTTCTCGAGCTTTTGTGTGTCACATGAGATTCTAGTTCAGAAATTAAGACAAATTTATAATTTTGACGCTCTGGGTTGCAAATTAATTTACTCTTACTTAAAAAACAGGCACCAGGTCGTAACAGTAAATGATAAAACATCAAATTCTCGTTTATTGACTGTGGGAGTTCCCCAGGGATCAATATTGGGACCACTACCATTTTTAATATTTATTAACGATATACCACCTTATTCGTCTAACATCAATCAATGTCTTCTGTATGAGGATCACACCACATTAATTATTAATGATAGTGACCATAAAGTTTTAGACAAGACCCAAAATTCTTTGAACTCGGCTGACATTGGTGCCAAAAGCATTATCAAAAATTTATTGTGAACTACAATAATAAGAATAAATTAAAATACTAATTAATAGTGTACGTACCTGAATTGTGTGACATATAAAATATGACAACTATAGCTTTAAAATATTTTGTTTGTTAAAAGTATTATGAAAACGGTATATCTAAAAAGCAACAAATTAACGGTGTATTACAAATTATTGAATTAATTCTAATTATAGCTTATTTGATCAATAATTAATGTAAGGTAAACACAAAAAATAAAAATTATTTATATATTTAACGACATATTTAAAGTTATGTTGGAAATGCCTGTGATCCAAACAGCGAAACGTAAAACAAAGATTTTGCATTTATTTAACTGAACAATTCATTCCCAGAAATAATTTTATATATATATATATATATATATATATATATATATATATATATATATATATATATATATTTATATATTTACATCCTGATATTAAATCGACTGCCATACAAAGAACAAGCATCGGACATCCCCCAAGATCAGCGTATACAGGTGAATATTGAGCATACAGCGTATATAGTGCAATATAGTGAAGTTTGGATCTAATTTTTGATGAAAAATACTCCCTCATTGTTTCAGGAAAAATTCATATTCTTATCAATATGACGGCAGCAATAAAACCATAATCAGTCGGCCAGAAGTGTATATTTTATTATTTATTGAATCGCGTCTGTTGTTCATTTTCATTGATTCTTAAGTAGCATTGTCATTAGGTTTTCATAAGATTTAAATTACTATGCAACTGTTGAAAACAACATAATTATGAGGACACACATTTTCGAAGTATGTTAACCGATTTAGATCTACTCATACATTTGTACATAATTGTAGAGTTATTGAACACATGTCCAAACCAGTGTCAGGATCAAAAGTCATGCAGCCCAATTCTATCCGTATAATGTGAGGATTTCTTAATGATTTATATATGAGTTTATCTATTACGCGACCGTTATAGAGGAAGCTTATTATTTTCTTCACTAAATTTCTTACTCGCTCGGTCGTCCGTCCATGATTTTCTAGTTTGCTCCCTAACGGTCGTATCATGTGTATTTGAACGCTCTGTATATAGATACGTATTTTGTGTTTATTTGTTTTTGCTAGTGACTCTACTTACGCTAACGAAACTTGTTGATTTTTTGTGTTCATCAAAGTGTACGTGAAAGTAACAATAGATTGTTTGATTTCCCTAAGTTGTAGTGGTTTTCGAATTAAACTTTTCGTATGGCCATATAGACTTGATCTCTGAAATTGGCAATCATATATTTTGTGGGTTTATTAATTGCAAATAGGAAATTTTAATGTTGAATCTAAATTAGTTTTCCTGTGAATTTTTATAATAGGTTTCGTTTAAATAAAGTGTAGTTCGCATTTAAATTGTAAGATGAGATCATTCCTTGGTTTGTTGATTTAAGCAGGGGCTGTTGATATTAGTTTTACTTATTTCGTTTTACTAATTGACGCCCTGTATCTGCCGGAGTATAGTATCTCAATCCATTGTTGTTAAGTAATTATCGTTATCGTTAGGGGAATAAATCTGTCGACGACAATTTGCACTTGAGTCGAGCACGCAGCAGCGTTAGCAGTTTTTCGTTTAGGTCAACGTTGGTTGAGAAATATAGTGTAATATTATGGAGGGGGGAGAGGCTATTTGCTTGCGTGGGGGTGTTTGATCTGACTTTCGTGAGTAAAGGATGTGAATTTGGGAGTTGGGCGTGCCTTTTTTTCGAATACCTGGAGGACTGAACCTTTCGGAGAAGTTGTTTGCAACTAAGGCACCAGTTTGCTGGATATTTGTGAAAATAATTTATACACCTATTTCGTTAAGGTGTATGTAAATTGTCGTCACTAGACGTCCAAGAGCTAAATTTTGTGTCCCAAGAGGCCAAAGTCTATATTTATACACCTATTTCGTTGAGGTTGTCAAAAAACGGATTCACTAATGACGAAGAGCTAAATTGTGCTCCCCATTAGTATTTATTAAAATTTAGACTAAATATTGCCCAAAATCTATATTGATCCACAATTTCGTTGGGGTCGCGGCAAAATTGACTGCCTCGATGGCCAAAAGCCAAATTTTGTGTTTCATGAGTATTGGTCAGCATTTGGGCTGAATGTTGCCCAAAATACATATTGGTACACCAAATTCATTGGGGTCGCGGCAAAATTGGCCCAGATTTTGGGGTTGAGTGTAACCTAAAATCTACATTTTGTTGATTCATTTGATGGCCAAGAGCCCAATGTTATGTTCCAAAAGTGTTGGTCAACATTAGAACCGAATTTACTCGATGACCAAGAACTAAATGTTGTGCCTCATGAGTGTTTGTGGAGTGAATCTTACCCCAAATCTATATTTACTCAACATTCTGTTGGTGTCACGGTAAAATTGATTTCCTTGGAGGTCAAGAGCCAATTCTGTAATACATGTGTGTTGATGAGGATTTGTGCCAACTGTTGCCCAAAATCTATATTTATACCCAAATTTCGTTAGGGTTGTGTAAAAATTAATTTTCTCAATGGCTAACTGCTAGTTTGTGTGGTACACAATAGTTCTAATGTTTGACAGGGCAGTATACATTTTGTAAATGGATGCCATTTGATCACTAAACGTATTATTCCATGTCATACATTATTGTAATCATCAATATAATGACCGGGATAGTATTTAGTATTTCTCAGATATTTTAATCCCACGTAGCTAAGTAGCTAACAATAAGTACGCGGGATTACGCAGTGTGTTCATTTTCCAACGGGGATGTTGGACATTTCTGAATGCTTACTAGGTTGAGTCAAAACGGTGGAGACAAAATTAATTTACGAAGTTTTGTACGTAATTGACTAGCATTTAAAACTCTCTATTGCTGTTTGAATTGCTTCAACGAAGTTTGAGTTTACGATATTTAACATTATCTTAAGGTCACAAATATGAACCACCATAAAGTAAATCTTGTTAAGAGATATGGGCGCAGTCCAATCCTTTACGTTTATGCGGTATCACTAGTACAGGACAAGTCAGCGACTTATCTCTGCCGATTCAGTGCGGCCGTTTCATTGCCGATCCATGTCTTCGCCAATAAATCTCATCGCCAGTCTAACTCATGGCGGCCAACTGATCGCTGAAGCTAACCTAAAATTGGTTGCAATAATCTAAGTATAAAAGATGGGTAAAACTTTTAATTTTGTGACATTTTAACTATTGTACTGTTTACAATACCTCGTGATATTAACAAACAAATTGCTAAAACAAAATACTGCAGAATAACACTTATTTATTCAGCCAATATTAATAGTGAAACAGCAAAGCAAATACAAACCAATACATCCAAATTCCTTCACCATTATTAGGTTATGCGAATCATATGTTTATAATTTCGTCGTATCAGTCTGATCTGATAAATCAACCTATCCGTCCGTGATTATTGAAAAACGTATCAACCTTTTATGTTTTGCTAATTGTACCCAACACAAAACCTACATCTCACAAAAAGGGGTTAGAATCATTGTCCGCGATTACAGAACAGAGGAATCAACTTGTTTCAAATCTACTTTCACTAATTGACTAAGAAATGCAGCTCCTATATATATATATATATATATATATATATATATATATATATATATATATATTGAGATGTATACATTACTTTTAGAATGAAAATAATAGATTTGCCTCTCGTTTGTGCAACATAAAATTATGAGATGTAATATTTACCTTGTCACCACACTTGAATTAAATGAAATAATGAGATTAACGGTATTATTAAATCGTAATGCATTTAACTACAACTTCGGCACGTTGTGCATAATCAATTTGATATGATAATTTTGTTAATTTTATTAAAATAATTTGCCTCGACTAGCATCTACAGGGGATAGGGTTCAATATAGTCCAGTATAAAAAGAAAAAGATTAAACATATATGTAAGGTTCCTTTGTACAATAAACTAATTCAATCGTGATTTTAATTAAATCTGGAATTGTATAAATTTTACTTTTATATGAACACCTTGTATCATTCGAAAATATATTACATGTTGTGCGCATGTGAATTTCGTTGACCTTAATATTATAATATGTGTAACATCATAACCAAACAATACTAATAATTTAATTTGGGTAAGTATTTTTGTTTCTTTTTAAATAATATTGAATCAATATAAAATTAATAAATGGTTGTAGTATTTCCATTCAAGTATATAGTTCACTTGTATCCTTTACATAAATACACATAAATAAATTTTAATAAAATTCAACGTAACCTTCAAATAAATATGTAAGACTCGCGTTAATGTTGCTTTCCTACAGCTGGTCCAAATTCCAATTCAGAAATAATTCGAATTCTAATATTGTTGATCCACCGGTCGAAGATCTACATCAGCAAGTTGTGGATATGCTGCATCAATATTTGCTCCATCTGTGGAAGGTCTGTACAGCACCAATATACATAGGTATGTAACTATTTATTATATTCATAAATGTAATAATTTATCTTCTAGTTTTTATATTCGAAAATACCCTTTATCAGCATTCAAATTATTATTACTTGCACTTTTCAATTTTAATTTCAATTCGAATAATAATAAAAAGGCAATTCAGTTAAAATAAATTTTAGTTTTAACGAAATAATTTAAATACGCCGATTAAAATTCACTTGTACAACGATACACATCACTCGGATAATAATTACGTTAACCTTATTTCTCTTACAAATTTTAATTTTAATTTGTCTAATAATATAAAGTTTTTAAAGTTATATGAACCACATGAACGAGTGACTTGTTCACACTTTGGAAAGTTACAAGATAAGATAAACATTTCTGCCTCTTCCTGATATAGCTTCTGAAAAACAACCCATCACCTTAGCAAGTATGCCTATACAAACATAAGGCTGCTTAATTTTGATTGGTTAATCATTTTTCAGAAATTTACAAATTATTATTTTACTGATAACTTCCTTATACGCAGACAGATCTTAAAAATATAATCATTTTTTAATTCTATGCAATTGCTTTCCATAGGCACCACACATGACATATTTCCTTTAAAAATCATTATTCTATCTAAATTATGACAAATATGCAAATTTTCATACACAAATTGAATTATAACTGATTGTAATTCCAAGAGGAGAACTACAAACAGAATTAGATTCCTTGACTCAAAATACATAAGAATTCACCAGTTTCAAACATCTTTATGGTTCATGTTAATAAATTCCACCTCAAGCACTGCGTTAAAATTCATCATAACCTGGTTTATCAACTTTTAAGCCTAAATATCATCTATAATGTTAATTTAAGTTGCAACACTTCCTAATCACACTGTTATGTGAGTTTAAAACATAATATTTGTTTGTTTAATTTCACTTTTAAACTTAATAAGTTCTATGAATCTTTCAAAATTTGTTCGGATTTCACAACTCTAACATGTCCTTTACACTTCTTACGTTGATTGATACAAATTAATTTCTTTTTGTTTTAGAATGGAAGCATATTATGGTACTAGACTAGAATAATATCATACAAATGGAATACATGTATTTTATAAATGGAAATACATATTTTTACTACTCCGAAGCTGCTCGGAAACTATTACAATGAAGAATACTACTGTTCAGCTATGATAACACTTTTATATTTATGAGATTTGGTTTAACTAGCTAACAACATAACCTATATTAACAATTGTACTCAGTTTTAAGTTAATTTGCACTTATGCATTCTGCGCTTTACATATATGTTTATTCTGTAAGGTTGCGTTGACGCACCATGTATGTAAGATGTTATAATGACGTGTATTACGTGTTTTGAGTACGGGTGTATTGAGTTTGAACGAAAAAAAAATTTTTTTTTTGTGTATATGCATAATGTATGTGGGAGGGTGATACGCCACTGGAAATTTAGGAGAAATATCATTCAGTATGCAGATACGTGTATTTGAATGTTATAGAGACATTGGTGTTGGAATAAATAGATTCTGACGAATGTAAATGTGAAGAGAAATTTGTCGATGGGATGATAATGGTTGCTACTGTTGACTACTTAATAAGAAATGGAATGTTGGAGGATAAAGGAGTAATCTTGGCCAGAAGATGTGAGTGTATAAGTGTAGAATGTTTTAGAAAATATGTAGAGAAAGATTTGGTATGTTTAATTGTTGATTATAGAAAGTTCTCGCAATGTTGTGCAATCAGTTTTGAGAATACGTGTACGTATATGGAATTTGAGACCTTAGACTGTACTTATTTTTGCAAATGTTGCGGAAGGAAGACGAGCGCATGTAAGAGATAAACGATGAAAGTTGTGTAATGGTCCAGAGGGGCCACTGAATGAATGTGATGATGAGAAATGGCTTCTCCATAAAGTAATTGTAAAATTTGCAGGTAAGAACAAACATGGCGATGTATTGTAATTACAAGCGTGGTTGTGCAGATGGTAGCATCTGTCGGCACTAAGAAAGATTGAGTGAATACCATTGGTGAATATAGCAAGGAAGTCGGACATGTTTAAAGATGGATGGCTTAAGGTATAAATAGGAAAGTCAGAGATTGGCGTTAGTTTTAGCTTGTTGGTTGTTGCTTTTTGGTGAGAGCTCGGTGAGAGACGCGCGCGCGAGGTGATGTGTGACATCAGAATGGGTTGAGTTGGAGTTGTATTTGTGAATAATATTGAAGGCAGCCATTGTTTAAACAACTGCGTAACCCGAAAGGGGATGAATCGCATGAGACATTCATAAATAAAACAATTAATAAAATTGAGATTGAAGATAAAATCAGTTTTTTTTTTCAAAAAAAAAATGCTTAAGCAGATTTATAAAAAGATAACAGTTGTTACGTTATAGTGTTGAGTGCGGCGCGTGTACTTGTAATAAGCCTTAGTTAAAATTATTTATGGGACCACCTTTAAGTGAACGAAATTTTCGTAGTAAATTGAGCCAATGTTAAAGTAATTTTATATGACATTGAGAGTTTATTTGTGTTAAGGAAGGGCTTAATTGTCCTAAAGGTTGCGAGAAACTTTTAAGAGGCAACCAAACGTGTACAGATTATTACATTATTGGAGTAATAACCTCGCATAGTTGGACTAATCGCGAGTGCAGAAGGAATAAGTGGTTGTGGAATTGTGAAGTATTTGTTATGTGCCTTCAGGCAATCTAAGGAATACAAATGGACTACAAATAATTGGTTTACGGGAAGAGAGAATCAAGAAGAGCGAAGGATTAATGGACATTTTTTTTTTAAGTAAGAATTACATTTAAGAACCTTGACCATTCAGTTGAGAACGATTATCTTTTTGGTTAGTGTTACTTGCGTATTGTTGTGTAATTTTTGTTATTTAATTAATTAGTGTTGAAGGGAAAAGATAATCGATCTCGAGTTATGTTGTATTGGCTGTTTTAGTAGTAAGAATTTTTGCAGAAACGCAAATTTGTATTGACAGTGGTTTTTCAACCACGCTATTGTAGTGTATGTAAACATTTGTTTATTATTTTGTGCAGGACAATATATATTTATCGTTAACTTTTATTTTGTTGTTTATTTAGCCAGTTATGAGATACATTTGTAACGTTTACTTAATTGGTGACCTAGTTTTTGACAATTTAAATGTAGACTTTGCATATTTTGGTTTTAAGATTAATGAACAACCTGAAAGGTTATATTTGCCAGGTTAATTTCAAAAAGAAAATTTTCATGTTAGTTTTGTTTAACGCAGTACACTAATGACGGATCAGCTGTTGATTTAAAAATTTCATTAAGTATAACTATGAGATGGAGTTTTGAGAACTTAAATATTTACGAATGTCCGATACGATTCAGAGGTATCATAAAGGAACAATTATTAAGCCGATGACATTGATTTTCTTTTGGTTAGGAATTTTAAAAAAATTAATTATCGATCATTGAATGAAGAACTATTTTATTCATTAATAAGTAGAAATTTAACTTTATATGTATACGAGGGATACGTAAAAAATATTCAGTTAACGTGTTATAACTTTGGTATGCTAGATGTACAGGGTACAATCAGGAAGTTTGTGACGACCCGTATATTTGTTTTTTTTTAATGCAGTGAATGCAGTTAAATTTGAGTGATAAATTTTGTTTTGGAAATATTGATTTACGAGGTGTATTCAAAAAGTTTCTAATAACCTGGGTAGTACTAAATATATTTGAGTTTGAGTTGAATTGTTTGGGACGAGTGTTTGTTTTAGGACCCTCGTGTGAGAGTTTACTGAGTAAGCACAATCCTACTTTCCACAATCAAGTAGGGTTAACTAACACCCAGCTTAAGACTTTTAGCAAAGTTTCGATTGTGGTGGCGCCTAGAGACACATTTTCCCGGA
This sequence comes from Vesta saturnalis, assembly GCA_036346205.1. Classification (NCBI taxonomy): domain Eukaryota; kingdom Metazoa; phylum Arthropoda; class Insecta; order Coleoptera; family Lampyridae; genus Vesta; species Vesta saturnalis. Next base: position 1,374,200 of record JARFJB010000417.1, read on the forward strand.
CTGAGCTGTTTGAATATCGGTGTAAGGTGTTTGAGCGTATTAATCATTCATTTTACTTCTTATTTCGACCACGCCCATATCCCTGTTAGCTGGCTTGGCAACCCGCTTACATTAGTAAGCATACACGACGCCTAGTGCGGTTTGGACGTGTAACAATTCAAATTCGCCGTAATTAATTTATGTTTAATGTCTCTTTCAATTTCAGCTTATATCTCTCTATCTATGATATTCAGATTAATTAATATCATCTCAACACACACACACACACACACACGCACGCACATACACACACACACACACACAGATATATATATATATATATATATATATATATATATATATATATATATATATATATATATATATACCTCAATCAGGTAACTTCTACTAGGTCAAAGGTAAAAGGCAACAAAAGTTTGAACGGACACCGTACAGCAATATGGACCATATTCAAAAACATTTTTTGATGACATTCCAAATACGTATTTTTATTGCTCTCTTGTCACAAATTCTGGTAATCGAGTGCTAAGCCTCGTAAATATAGTATACTATCCCGATTTTTGTACCGCGACATATTTTTTTATCCTTATGTTCGCTAAGCGGGAACTCTTAAATTTGGGAAGTGCAAGTTTTCCTGCCACTAATTGTTCATAATATGTTTCACAACGGGTCTGTATCTTTGGGAAACCGTCAATAAATGTCCACATGGTTGGATGATTTCCCAATTTCGCCTGTAAACATCGAACTTGCTTATTACTTGAATAGTATCTTCCACAGATGATCCTTCACGACGTTTAATAGTTATAACAGCAAATTCCTCATCAACTAACGAAGAGTAGCGGAAATGAAAAATAAGTTGGTCTATCACTTCTTCATTCCGGGTACGCACTTAATCGTACCGCCAAAATTTAACACTTTGGTCCTACTTGCTCCGTTTCTCAAAAACTCGCAAATATCCCACGTAACTAAACTTTTTGCATCCTCGTTAACTCAGTATTTCAGCTTAGATGATGTTATTTTGTACTAACGAATTAGCATAAACTGCCAAACATTTTGAAAAGGGTATTTTACATATTTACTCCAAAATCTTATTAACTTTAACTTTCTGATTAACCTTATTCTAATTAACCTTCACTTTCGCATATACAGTTATAATCCTAATCAATACTTAACTAACGTTTGCTTAATATTTAAGGGAAAGTTAATGTTGGTAAGTATGCCTTACCTTTTATTAATGTTAACTATCATTATGGATGGGATATAAAGCGGGAATTATTCAGCGTAGGATTTAAACTCCAATGCTCAAGGGATTTACATCAATGTGCAGTCAGTAGTGAGCCACTTGTCCTTGATTCTCATATTTGTAAGGATATCCATAAATTCTTGCGACATTTATGCCAGTGAATAGAAGTGCCTATTTTAAAAATTTATCCAAAACGAAAGTAACGGTGGTGACTGGCGATGGTATGGTTTGGCGATAAATTGGTAGAGCTGAACCAGCTGCGATAAGATTAAAACTTTGGGAAAACTGTTCTCAATAGATCTCCGATGTTTTTTCTTTGTGGGTTGGGCGAAAACGGATTAATCTTGCGCAACAATTAATTACATACTTATACAGAACTAAGCAGTCCCAGGCGAATTTTCGATAAGTTGTTACCAAATTAACAGATGTCTTCTCGGTTACACATTTGATAAACAAATCTTTTACAGAAGGCCAATTTCAAACTAAACTTATAGTTGCCAAAACAATTCCATTCTATAAAAAGGTAATACGTGCCTTACTTCTAACTATATACAACTCAATGCACCATAAAATTACTGAATATATTTTACTACACTATTTCTTCAAAGAAAATTATTATTTTATGTTATTTCTTTTCTATTTCACAAGCTACTACACTTTAAGATCGAAATAATTAGTCACACTCTTGAAAATGTAGTATATTTAAGGAGAGGTGTGAAAACAATACACATCTGAATACCTTTTTTTTTGTTAGTATGCTCATGCTTATGTTTAGTATTTACTTAGAGGCTGTTCAGGAGTCCTTCTCATCTTCAGACCTGGTCAATCCATTTTTGTGTTGGGATTTTTGTGTTATTGCATAGTTTACAATCATGGTATGTGGTTATTTTTGGTGTGAAAAAAATATTTAGACTTATTTGAATATTTGATAATGTGTTATTTGGTTTAAGCGTGCGTTCCGTGTGTGATGGGTGGTATGTCTGCGTGTTGTGAGGTTGTTAGGATACATCCAAGGTAACCTGTGTATGCATCTGAGTATTCGACGTTCACAGGAAGCGATAGAGGAGAGGTGATTAGGGTTTATGTTGGTGTATATGGGTGCTCGAAAATCCATTTTGTAGGTGTGATGTAGTGTTTCGTGGTGGCAACTCCTGAGTCAACCCCGGAGGGTGCCCAGTAGGTTTGCTCGGTTTCTTATCCTGTTTACTGTTTATTGTATATCGGGGAGACAATAGAGGCTTCTGGTAAAGAGGATTCCTAAGTAGGTGACTTGTTGTTTGAGTGGAGTCTTTCTTGATTCAGGGTGAGGGAACATTGCTGTTGGCTAGGTTTGGGAACTTATCGTCGGTATAGTTTGGATGCCGGAAGAGGATTGTTTGGGTTTTGGTGGGATTCACGGGGACTCTCCACCGGTTCGCCCAGTTGCATAAGTTTCGAAGGGTTCCGCTGTTACGATTAACCGCCCAAAATGCGGTGTCATCCGCAAACTGCGCAACGAGTACTCCGGGTCGTGTAACTTTGGGAATGTCGGATGCAAAGATAGTGTAAAGGATCCGGGTAAGGCAGAACCTTGCGGTATGCCTGCGCGTGGTTGAAAATAATCGGAGAAGGTGATTCCTACTTTGACTCGAACTGACCGATTAGTCAGGCACGAGAGTAGGAGTTTAGAGAAGAGGTCGGGAATGTTGAGGTTTTTGATTTTATGTAGGAGAACGGCGTGCCAGACCTGTCAAACGCTTGCTTAATGTCCAGAAATGTCTTCCTTTTTTGAAGTAAGCGTTGACCTGGGCATGAGTGAAGGGGGCAAAGAAAGGATTCTTGTTATCGAGTTGGATTTCAGGAAGGTTGAGGTTGCGAAATTCTTCAAGGCGACTCTCAAGGGGTACCTTGAACCGGTTGTCAAACTGGGGAGCATCTGGGGATCGGAAAATTGATTGGAGATGGAGACAGAAGAAATCGGCCTTCCCTTGGTCGGAGGAGGTTATGTTGCCTAGAATGTCGGTTAGGTGGGATCCTTCTGGTCAGTCTATCGAACTGTTGCCAGAAGAGCTTTCCATTTCTGTAATCTAACAAGGAGGTGGATTTGGTCCAGAAGTGTTCGGCGTGTTTGTTTGCTTCTCGCCTGATTAAGGCGTTAATGCGATTGTGTTCGGTCTTGAGAGATATTTGTAGCTGTTCAACGCCTTAATATAAATTTTGGTGACATTTGGTATCTAGAAGATGGCTGTCCTGCTCATACTGCAATAAGCTCAACAGTTTTTGGAAACTACGTTCCCTAACCGCATTATTAGTTGGAAAGGTACTATTAAATATCCTGCTCGTTCCCCTGAAATTGTTTTGTTTGGGGATACGTATCCCAGCAAATTTATGGGCACCGGCATGAATGTGTTAACAATTTGGACAAAATTACACACCCAAACATTGTCATTCATCACCCAAGAAATGTTAGAAAACACCCGAACTGAATTTTATCACAGTTTGTGTTACTGCTTTGCGCAAGGTGGAGGTGGAGGTCGAAAATCAGTAGGGTTTTGAAAAAAGTGTATTCTGTTCATTTTTAAAAACAGTTGGTTTTTCAATAAGAATTATAATGCTAAAGTTAAAACTTAAACTTAAGTTTTACTATCAATGTAAATGTTCTTGTTTGTAGCTCTCGTAAGTTTTTTCTTGGTTCTTCTTACGAGTAGTAATCGAACCATGTCATAAATTCGCAATTACAATAAACTTCGATATTTGAGGTATTATCATTTAATGTTTAAGTGTAAAGTATTTACTTAATAGTTTCAAAGAATACGGGACTTATCAACATCATCTTAATTGCTTTGGTATCGTTAGAAATGTTGAAGCTAGATTGAAGGAGACTTAAGTAGTTCATATTTTGTGCCAACATGCAAATATGTACAAGTGGCAACATCGGTAAAGTTATGTTTCTCTCACACACATATATTGCTTATTGGCTTTCTTTCTAGCTTGTTATTTCCATACCATTCAGTTTAAATAGTGGTTGAATAAATAAAGAGCATTTAAAATATAAAACTGAAAATTTTGTTAAAGGTATACGGTATGTGTAATGTGTGTTTCCACATATTAAATTGATTTTCTTGAGACAGGGCTGTTTACTGCATTTGTACACTAATGTAAATGTAGAACATTTGAATAAAACACCATAATATCTAAGAAAAAGCTTATTTTCTAACATACTTTTAAGCTTCAGACTTAAATAATGCGATTACTGTATGACAGGTTTATCCTCCATTCTGACAGGTACAGTATATGAAGTAGTAGAGATAGGACAAAAACTAATGCACATGTCTGTGTGTCTGTGTGCCTGTGTGTCTGTGTGTCTGTGTGTCTGTGTGTCTGTGTGTCTGTGTGTCTGTGTGTCTGTGTGTCTGTGTGTCTGTGTGTCTGTGTGTCTGTGTGTCTGTGTGTCTGTGTGTTGTGTGTCTGTGTGTCTGTGTGTCTGTGTGTCTGTGTGTCTGTGTGTCTGTGTGTCTGTGTGTCTGTGTGTCTGTGTGTCTGTGTGTCTGTGTGTCTGTGTGTCTGTGTGTCTGTGTGTCTGTGTGCTGTGTGTCTGTGTGTCTGTGTGTCTGTGTGTCTGTGTGTCTCTGTGTCTGTGTGTTGTGTGTCTGTGTGTCTGTGTGTCTGTGTGTCTGTGTGTCTGTGTGTCTGTGTGTCTGTGTGTCTGTGTGTCTGTGTGTCTGTGTGTCTGTGTGTCTGTGTGTCTGTGTGTCTGTGTGTCTGTGTGTCTTGTGCCTGTGTGTCTGTGTGTCTGTGTGTCTGTGTGTCTGTGTGTCTGTGTGTCTGTGTGTCTGTGTGTCTGTGTGTCTGTGTGTCTGTGTGTCTGTGTGTCTGTGTGTCTGTGTGTCTGTGTGTCTGTGTGTCTGTGTGTCTGTGTGTCCGTGTATCTGAGTGTCTGTGTGTCTGTGTGTCTGTGTGTCTGTGTGTCTGTGTGTCTGTGTGTCTGTGTGTCTGTGTGTCTGTGTGTCTGTGTGTCTGTGTGTCTGTGTGTCTGTGTGTCTGTGTGTCTGTGTGTCTGTGTGTGTGTGCCTGTGTGTCTGTGTGTCTGTGTGTCATGGGTCGGATTTGAAAAGGTGTCTTCAGGGGATTCTAAATTGTTTTCTATGCCTTTTCATTGGTTCGCTACCTTTAAATTCTCAATTATTGCTTGTAACTGACAAAATACACCAACGTACCACGCAAAATTGAAAAACCACCAAACGCGTTTCAACAGCTAAGCTATCATCTTCAGATGTCGACCGCTGATGATTATAGCTTAGCTATTGAGACGCGTTCGTTGTATTTTAATTTTGCATGGTACGTGAGTGTATCTTGTTTGTTATAGATCCTGTCACAGTTCCAGTGTTCCAGATTTTTCAATTATTTCATATTTATAAAAATTCCCATAACTCGCTTATTTCACGTGATAGCGAAGCAGTACTGAACATACCATTTATGTAAATTTTAGCGTACATTATGATGGTGTAGTGAAAAGTAAAATTTGGTGCAAGGTTTTTGTCTTATGGCATAAACTTATGATTTTTTTACTCATATGCTGTTTTTACCGATTAAAAGATCTGTTTATTGTGTTAAAGAAACAAACAGGTTTTACGGTATTTTTAAATTAACTAACTTACTAACATTGCATTTAATTTAAATATAATATATAGTTCATTCGTTCTAGGATTATCTGGCAGCGATTAGCGCTTTAACTTAGAAAACACGTACTAAGACAACGTTTGTCCTTTTCTGAGACACACACACACGTACAAACATACGCACACACACGCGCACCGCTCGCACACACACACGCGCGCACGCGCAGAGGCGCACCCACGCGCACACGCACACACACATGCACATGCACACGCACACGAACACACGCACACGCAAACGCACACGCACGCACACGCACGCACACGCATACGCACACGCACACGCACACGCACACGCACACGCACACGCACACGCACACGCAACGACACACACGACACCACACGCACAGCAGCAACACACCACACACGACACGCACACCACACGCACACGCACACGCACACGACACGTACACGCACACGCACACGCACACGCCAGCGCACGCACACGCACACGCACGCACACACGCACACGCACACGCACACGCCACGCCACACCACACTTACCACGCACGCACGCACACGCACATGCACATGCCACACGCACACGCACATGCAACGCACACGACACACGCACACGCAACGCGACACACGCACACGCACGCACATGCACACAGCAAGCACGCACGCACACGCACACCGCACACCAACGCACGCGCACCCACACACACACGCACACGCACGAGCACATGCACACGCGCACTATCGCAACGACAGCACGACACGACACGCACACCGCACACAGCACACGCACGCCACGCACACGCACACGACGCACGCACTACGCACACACACACCACACGCACACGCGACACGCACACAGCACACGCACAGCACGCACACGCACACGCACGCACGCACACGACACACACACACACGCACACACGACACGGACACGACACGACACGACACGCACGACACACGCACACACGACAGACACAGCACACGCACACATCCACACGCACACGCACACGACACGACACGACACACGCACGACAGCGACACGACACGACACGACACGACACAGACAAGACACGACACGACACGACACGACAACAGACACACACACGACACGACAGACAACACGCGACACACAGACACAGCACACACGCACAGACACAGACACAGACACGACACGACACACAGACACAGACACAGCACACACGACAGCACGAACAACACACGACACAACACACGACACGCACACGCACACACAGCACAGACACCACACGGACACGACACGACACGACACGACACAGGACACGGACACGGACACGGACACGGACACGGACACGGACACGGACACGGACACGACACGACACAGACACAGACACAGACACAGACACAGACACAGACACACGACACAGACACAGACACAGACACACACAGGCACAGACACAGACACAGACACAGACACAGACACAGACACAGACACAGACACAGACACCGACACAGACAACACGACACAGACACAGACACAGACACAGGCACAGACACAGAACAGACACAGACACAGACACAGACACAGACACAGACACAGACACAGACACAGACACAGACACAGACACAGACACAGACACAGACACAGACACAGACACAGACACACATACACACACTCATACACACACACACACACACACACACACACACACACACACACACACACACACACACACACACACACACACACACACCCACACACACACGTAGTTAGCTGTAGCCATTCGAGACGTTGTCAAATCACCTAAAACTAGTAAATCTAAACACGTTGACGGTATTTCTACTTATTTACTAAAATTAAATTTGTACACATTAGTATTGCCACTACCTAACTAGTCAACCTATGTATAAAAGAAGGCTACTTCCCAAGTCAATTGAAAACCGCACTAGTTACCCCTCTTCATAAAAAAGGAGAAGAATAAATTCTACTCTAATGCTCTTGAAAACACACTTGCTACACAAATTAAAAATTATTTTGAAACAAACCAACTATTTAATAAACGACAGTATGGGGACCGTAAAATCAGGAGCACCACTGTAGCGATAATAGAATTCAGGAATTTCGTAATAACGTGTTTTGGAACAAAGAGGTTTCAATGGCATTATTCTTAGCACTTAGTAAAGACTTCGATTGTGCCTCACCTAATTTACTAATCGACAAACAGATCTCCCACAGGTAGCTAGCATTCTGGGACTTCCGGTTTTGTCGGTACAGGACCGTACTCAATTATTTGAATATTTTTGAAATCCACATTCGATTCTAGGCCATGTTTGTTTGACCTTTCACCTACTTAGGTCCACTCATTTAGGAGAAGATAAATGTTTTAGAAAAATTCTCACCGAAATTAACATTCAGTAAAAAAATCAATTGTTGGCAGTAGAGTAACGAAATTGGAGATTATCATCATAAACAAAAGAGCCTTTCATTTATCGATATGCTGATTTTGGACAAAATTTATTGCAAAAGGGCCGTACTAATTTTTTTCTAACGACCACGGAAGAAATAGCAAAAGTCGACTATTGTAAATGGAACAACCTCTATATTTTTTCATGAATGAACTACTTTTTAATTTATCTTTGATCATTGTTAAATGTGTCTTAAATCTTTATATTACATATATTTTATTCTTAATTTTCACTTTTGAAATACTAAGATACCTTTCACTGTAAATCTTCTGTTAGATTGGAAATATTACAAAGGAATACTGGTACAACAAAATGTAATGTTTTATTACAGAGTAAATGAAGTTCTTGTTAAAGGTAAGTAAACCCATGAAATTTTTTGTTGATAGTTTACCTGGTTTAATCGTCAATCCGCAAAAAGCTGCCAATTTATTTAAGAATATTTTGATTTCCTGTTCTAAATTCAAAATCACAACTAACGATTTGTGTTAGCCGTAAGTACTTAACTTTTATTATGTTAAGCTTTATAATTATTTTATTCAATAACTTTATACCAATTTATTAGAAAATGAAAAAATTGAACATACAAACATACTAAAATGGTATATAAATACTCAATAATATTTTACTTCCATTTCATGTTGACCTTTTTATGGTATAAAGAATGTCAAATCGATTTCTCTTGGGTGTTTCCTATTGTATAATTTATAAAGTTTATATTTCCTTGCTTAAGCTGACACTTAGTTTAAATTTTTTCAAAGTAGCAGACTATTTTTATCACATTTTCACTTACTTTCAGGCTTTCCCAGAATAATTTAGATTGATTAATTATCCGTATACGACAAATACTTGTGGGAAAACTTCATTTGTTAAAATTTTGAGAACCCACAGTAGTCTTTGACGCGTTTTCGCTTTTTGTTTTTATTTGCTTATTTAATTTTATCTAACTCAATCTTCTTAGTAAATTTGTTCAAGACTTAAATTTTAATTGCCCTACTAAGAAGCATTTACTATTTTTTTTAACTTAAATTAACGTGGAGCATATGGAGATTAAATGCGTTACTTATATAGAGCTGTTCACAAGTTATACTGAGTTTACATTAATTTTACACTTATTTTCAATTTTTAAGTTTTCTATTTTCAGAAAACCACGTTGATAATGTAAATGATTAAATTTATAATGATGCATGTGTTTACTTACCGAGCTGTGCTCCGACCAGGATATACGGAAAATCTGAAATTAGAATTACATATTCAGTATTTGCTAAAATAATATTTTTCATTCATCTTTATGTGACGTTTTTGTCAGTTTCGCTGTTTCTTTAGTAATTGTATTTATTAGTTCATTTCAAAATTAACTCTAATAAGATTATGTTCTATTATTAACGTTTTCATTTCTATAGTGGATTCAAAAAGTAAAGTGAGCCAATAAACAAAATTTCAGTGGAAATATAATAAGCAAGATCCAGTACTGTTAACAAATACCATAAATGGTAGGTTAGTGGGTTCGAACCTGTCACCGTGTGCTCTATGGAGATTCCTGCAGGGGGATTTCACTGTGTATAAGCTGCTCAAATTTTGATGAATGCAGTAACCTAAAATCCATTGAATCTTGTCCTGACTCAACATGTATACACACCTATTGTATGATTATTGGTAGGGAATGAAACACGTCGAATTAACGTAAAAACATGCTGGTTACCGAAATATGTACACTTTAATAAAAATTGGGAAGCAAAACTAAGTCTCCTGTTTAAATCGCCAGATTTCAAATCTGCGATAATTTGAAGTATGAGGACAGCTTAAACTCCAAGGATTGTAAACTACTTGACAGGAAGTTTTACTTTTATTAGATTCTACCACGGATTTAGCTCAATAATTCAACAATAGGCGTAAGTTATGTGTGGTTTTGCTACTGACAAACGAATATTAAAAGGTTTTACATAATAATAATAATAATAGTACATTACACCAAAGAAAATATTTACGTATATACAAAACAAATATGTTTGTAAAAAGAATTCAAAGGGAGTATAAGCTGATCTGTCCCAACTCCAAAGCCTTTAAAATTATAGTAACAGGTGGAGCTTATTTAAGTAGTGTATACAAATGAATAGATGAAACCGTGATACTGAACAAATTTATTAAACATGTAATTCAAGCGTATTTAATAATTTCTGATGTGGAATAACACACGACCTTCTAACCCACAAAGTAAGTGGAAATTAAAATAAATGAAAATTCAATAATATTTACCAATATCTACATAGGGTATAGAAGGTTATGCAAGACTTTTGTAATGTTACTTTTAATACATGAGAAGTGGTATTAACTAAATATATAAACTTTTTATTTATGTATTAATTTGTAATTTTCAAAATTTATTTTTCAATTTTATGTGAGATTAAATGTATTCAGTGCGTGTCACCTTTGGTGTATATATTTTGTGGTGAACAGTGAAGTGTAAACAGCGCACAGGTGAAATCTACTATTTTCCACTATGAAATGACTTATTAACTCATTTTAAAAGTGTCCGTGTCTGTGTCGTGTCGTGTCGTGTCCGTGTCCGTGTGTGTGCTGTGTAGTTGTGTTGTGTGAGGGTTGAGGTGGAGTGTGTGTGTGTGACTGTGTGAGTGTGTGAGGTGTGGGTGTGAGGTGTGTGTGTGAGTGTGAGTGGTGTGTGTGTGAGGTGGAGTGTGTGGGTGTGTGGTGTGTGGGTTGTGAGTGTGTGTGGTGTGAGTATGTGAGTGTGTGAGTGTGTGGAGTGTGTGAGTGGAGGTGTGAGGTGTGAGGTGTGGTGTGTGAGTGTGTGGATGTGAGTGGGTGTGTGGAGTGTGATGAGTGTGTGAGTGAGTGTGTGAGTGTGTGAGTGTGGTGTGTGAGGTGGGTGTGGTGTGTGTGAGTGTGTGGTGTGGTGTGTGTGTGAGGTGTGAGGTGTGTGTGTGATGTGTGTGAGGTGTGTTGGTGTGGAGTGTGTGAGTGTGTGGTGTGTGTGTGTGTGAGTGTGTGAGTGTGTGGTGGGTGGGTGAGGTGTGAGTGTGTGGAGTGTGTGAGTGTGTGAGTGTGGAGTGTGTGGGTGTGTGTGAGTGTGTGAGGTGTGAGTGTGAGGTGGTGTGGAGGTGTGAGGTGTGGAGTGTGGAGGGTGTGAGTGTGTGAGTGTGTGAGTGTGGGGAGTGTGTGGTGTGTGGTGTGTGAGTGTGGTGTGTGAGGTGAGTGGGAGTGTGTGAGTGTGTGGTGTGTGGTGTGTGAGGTGTGAGTGTGAGTGTGTGAGTGTGGAGGTGTGAGGTGTGAGGTGGAGTGTGGTGTGAGTGGAGGTGTGAGGTGAGTGTGTGAGTGGAGTGTGGGTGTGAGGTGTGTGAGTGTGGGTGTGGTGTGGTGGGTGTGAGGTGTGAGTGTGAGTGTGTGGGTGTGTGAGTGTGTGAGTGTGAGTGGAGTGTGTGTGAGTGTGTGGTGTGTGGTGTGTGAGGTGTGAGTGTGAGTGTGAGTGGTGGGGTGGTGTGTGAGGTGGTGTGGGAGTGTGGTGTGTGTGGTGTGTGAGTGGTGTGAGGGTGTGGAGTGTGGAGTGGAGTGTGTGAGTGTGGAGTGTGTGGAGTGTGAGAGTGTGAGGTGTGAGGTGTGAGTGGGAGTGTGGGAGGTGTGAGTGTGGAGTGTGTGAGTGTGTGGTGTGTGAGTGTGGAGTGTGGGTGTGGTGAGTGTGTGGTGTGTGGGTGTGGGTGGGGTGAGGTGTGGGTGTGGGTGTGAGTGTGTGAGTGTGTGAGGTGTGAGTGTGGGTGTGGGTGGGGTGTGGAGGTGTGAGTGTGTGGGGGAGGTGTGAGTGTGTGAGTGTGTGGGGTGTGGTGTGTGTGGAGTGTGGAGTGTGTGAGTGTGTGAGTGTGTGGTGTGTGGTGTGGGTGGGTGGTGTGTGGAGGTGTGTGAGTGTGAGTGTGAGTGTGGGTGTGGGTGTGAGTGTGGAGGTGTGGATGTGTGTGTGTGTGAGTTGGTGTGGAGTGTGTGTGAGTGGTGTGGTGTGTGGAGTGTGGGTGTGGTGTGTGTGTGGGTGTGGGGTGGAGTGTGTGAGGTGTGTGAGTGTGTGGGTGGTGTGGTGTGTGTGTGAGTGTGTGAGGTGTGAGTGTGTGAGGTGTGGGAGTGTGGAGTGTGTGAGGTGTGGGTGTGTGAGTGTGTGGAGTGTGGGTGTGGAGTGTGGAGTGTGTGGGTGTGTGAGTGTGGGTGTGTGGTGAGTGGAGTGTGTGAGGGGTGTGAGTGTGTGAGTGTGAGTGTGTGAGTGTGGTGTGTGAGTGTGTGAGTGTGTGGGTGTGTGAGTGTGGAGTGTGGTGTAGTGTGTGGTGTGTGGTGTGAGGTGTGAGGTGTGGAGTGTGGAGTGTGGTGTGAGTGTGTGAGTGGGTGTGAGTGTGGGTGTGTGGAGTGTGTGAGGTGTGTGAGGTGTGAGTGTGGAGTGTGTGAGTGTGTGAGGTGGGTGTGGGTGTGTGGGTGTGAGTGTGTGGGTGTGTGAGTGTGTGAGTGTGTGGGGTGTGGTGTGGGTGGTGTGTGAGGTGTGAGTGTGTGAGTGTGTGGAGGTGTGTGGGTGTGTGTGAGGTGTGGGTGTGGTGTGTGAGTGTGTGGGTGTGTGAGTGTGTGGGTGGGAGTGTGTGAGTGTGGTGTGTGAGGGGTGGGTGTGAGGGGTGGGTGTGTGAGTGTGTGAGGTGTGAGTGTGAGTGTGTGGTGTGTGGTGTGTGAGTGTGTGTGTGTGAGGGGTGTGTGAGGGTGTGGTGTGTGAGTGTGTGAGTGTGGGTGGAGTGTGTGGGTGGGTGTGAGTGTGTGGGGTGGAGTGTGTGAGGTGTGGGTGTGGAGTGTGTGGGGTGTGGGTGTGTGTGTGTGAGTGTGTGGGTGGGGTGGAGGGTGTGAGTGTGTGGGTGGGTGTGAGTGTGTGATGTGGGTGTGGAGTGTGTGAGTGTGTGGTGTGGGTGTGTGAGTGTGTGGGTGTGGGTGGGTGTGAGTGTGGAGTGGTGGGTGTGGAGTGGAGGTGTGGGTGGGGTGGTGTGGTGTGTGAGGTGTGAGTGTGAGGGTGTGTGAGTGTGTGTGTGGTGTGGGGGGTGTGTGAGGTGGAGGTGTGAGTGTGGAGTGTGTGGTGTGTGGGTGGTGTGTGAGTGTGTGTGTGTGGGTGGGGTGTAGTGTGTGGGTGTGAGGGTGTGTGGTGTGTAGTGTGGAGTGTGTGTGGAGTGTGTGAGTGTGTGGTGTGTGGGTGTGAGTGTGTGGGGTGTGTGAGGTGTGGTGGTGGTGTGAGTGTGTGGGTGGGTGTGTGAGTGTGGTGTGGAGGGTGAGTGTGTGGTGTGAGGTGTGAGGTGGAGTGGTGAGTGTGTGGGTGTGGTGGTGAGTGTGTGGGGGTGTGTGGTGTGAGTGTGTGAGTGTGTGGTGTGGGTGTGTGGTGTGTGGGTGTGAGTGTGTGGGTGTGGGGTGTGAGTGTGTGGGTGTGAGTGTGTGAGTGTGTGGTGGTGTGGTGTGTGGGGTGTGGTGTGTGAGTGTGGAGGTGGGTGTGTGGTGTGTGTGTGGTGTGAGTGTGTGAGGTGGGTGGGGGTGTGGAGGTGTGGTGTGAGTGTGTGGTGGGTGTGTGTGTGTGAGGTGTGGGTGTGTGGTGTGTGAGTGTGGGTGTGTGGTGTGTGAGTGGAGTGTGGAGTGTGTGAGGGGTGTGGAGTGTGTGAGGTGGTGTGTGAGGTGTGGTGTGTGGGTGTGTGAGTGTGGAGGTGGAGTGTGTGAGTGTGTGGTGTGTGAGGTGTGTGAGTGTGTGAGTGTGTGAGGTGTGTGAGTGTGAGTGTGTGGTGTGGTGTGGTGGTGGGTGTGTGAGGTGTGGGTGAGGTGTGGGTGTGGGTGTGGAGGGTGTGTGTGTGTGAGTGTGTGAGTGTGTGGTGTGTGAGGTGTGGTGTGTGAGTGTGTGGGTGGTGGGTGTGGAGTGGGTGTGTGGTGGGGTGTGAGTGTGTGGGTGTGTGGTGTGTGGAGTGTGTGAGTGTGGGTGTGGGTGTGGGGGTGTGGTGTGGGTGTGTGGGTGTGAGTGTGGGTGTGGTGTGTGGGGTGTGGGTGTGTGGAGTGTGTGGTGTGGAGTGTGTGGTGTGAGTGTGAGTGTGGGGGTGTGTGAGTGTGGAGGTGGGTGAGTGTGTGGTGGGTGTGAGGTGTGTGTGAGTGTGGAGTGTGGGGAGTGTGTGAGTGTGGGTGTGTGGGGTGTGTGGGGTGTGGGGTTGTGAGTGTGTGGGTGTGGTGTGTGGTGTGGGGTGTGGTGTGTGGGTGGTGTGGAGTGTGAGTGTGGGTGTGTGAGGTGTGAGTGTGGGTGTGAGGTGTGAGTGTGTGAGTGTGGAGTGTGTGAGTGTGGGTGGGAGTGTGTGAGTGTGTGGGTGTGGGTGTGTGAGTGTGTGTGGGTGTGTGGGTGTGGGTGTGTGTGTGTGTGGTGTGTGGGAGGTGTGTGGTGTGTGAGTGTGTGGTGGGTGTGGGTGGGTGTGTGAGTGTGTGGAGTGTGTGGTGTGAGGTGTGGGTGTGTGAGTGTGTGGGAGTGTGGAGTGTGTGGGAGTGTGTGGTGTGAGTGTGTGGGGTGGTGTGTGGGAGTGTGTGAGTGTGGAGTGTGGTGGGAGTGTGTGGTGTGTGAGTGTGGTGGAGTGTGTGAGGTGGGGTGTGGTGTGTGGGTGTGAGTGTGTGGGGTGTGTGGTGTGGGGTGTGAGTGTGGGGTGTGTGAGGTGTGGGTGTGTGTGTGTGGGTGGTGGTGTGGAGGTGTGTGTGAGGTGTGTGAGTGGTGGTGTGGAGTGTGTGGGTGGGAGTGTGTGGTGTGGGGTGTGAGTGTGTGGGTGTGTGAGTGTGGGTGTGGTGGAGTGTGTGAGTGTGTGGGTGTGGGTGTGAGTGTGTGGGTGGTGTGTGGTGTGGGAGGTGTGGGGAGTGTGGAGGTGTGTGGGGTGTGTGTGAGTGTGGTGGAGGTGTGTGTGGGTGTGTGGGTGGGTGTGAGTGTGTGAGTGTGTGGGGAGGTGTGGGTGGTGGTGTGGAGTGTGTGGTGTGGAGTGTGGGTGTGGGTGTGTGGTGTGTGGGTGTGAGTGTGTGGTGGAGTGTGTGGTGTGTGGGTGTGGGGTGGAGTGTGTGGGGTGTGTGAGGTGTGGGTGTGTGGGGGTGTGGGTGTGGAGTGTGTGAGTGTGGGTGTGGGGGTGTGTGAGTGTGTGAGGTGGAGGTGTGAGGTGTGGGTGGTGGGTGGAGTGTGTGGGTGTGAGTGTGGTGTGGGGAGTGTGTGGTGTGTGAGGTGTGAGGTGGAGTGTGGTGTGTGGGTGTGTGGAGTGTGTGTGGGTGTGTGGGGTGGGTGTGTGAGTGTGTGTGTGTGTGTGAGTGTGTGAGTGTGGGTGGGTGTGTGAGTGTGGTGTGAGGTGTGAGTGTGGGTGTGTGAGGGTGTGGGTGTGGGTGTGGGTGTGGGTGTGAGTGTGGAGGTGTGAGTGTGTGAGTGTGTGGTGTGGAGGTGGTGTGGGTGTGTGGGTGGAGTGTGTGGGTGTGTGGTGTGGTGTGGTGTGGAGGGGTGTGTGAGTGTTGGTGTGGGGGGGTGTGAGTGTGGGGTGTGGTGGGTGAGGTGTGGTGTGTGAGTGTGTGGGTGTGGGGGGTGTGGTGTGGGGTGTGGGTGTGGGGTGTGTGAGTGTGTGAGGTGTGAGTGTGGAGGTGTGGTGTGTGGGTGTGTGGTGTGTGAGTGTGGGTTGTGTGGTGTGGGTGTGTGGGTGTGAGTGTGTGGTGTGTGAGTGGAGGGTGTGTGAGTGTGGTGTGTGAGTGTGTGAGTGTGTGGGGTGTGTGAGTGTGTGAGTGTGGAGGTGTGTGTGTGAGTGTGTGAGTGTGTGGTGTGTGGTGTGAGTGGTGGTGTGTGGGTGTGTGAGTGTGTGAGGTGTGAGTGTGTGGTGTGTGGTGTGAGGTGTGGGTGGAGTGTGAGTGTGTGAGTGTGTGGTGTGAGTGTGTGGTGTGAGTGTGTGGGTGTGGGTGTGAGTGTGTGAGGGGTGGTGTGTGAGGTGTGTGGTGTGGTGTGGAGTGTGTGAGTGTGTGGGTGTGAGTGTGTGAGTGTGTGTGGGTGTGTGAGTGTGTGGAGTGTGGTGGAGTGTGTGGTGTGTGAGTGTGTGAGTGTGTGAGTGTGTGGTGTGTGAGTGTGGTGGGAGTGTGTGAGTGTGTGTGGTGTGAGTGTGTGAGGTGTGAGGTGTGAGGTGTGGGTGTGTGTGAGTGTGGAGTGTGTGGTGTGGGTGTGTGAGGTGGTGTGTGTAGTGTGGAGTGGAGGTGTGTGTGTGGGTTTGGGTGTGGGTGTGGATGTCGGTGTGGGTGTGCTTGTGGTTATGATTGTATGTGTCTGTGTGTGTGGGTGTGGAAGTGGGCGTGGGGTGGATTGGGGGCGCGCGTGCGCGTGCGTGGTTATTTATGGATAAGTATCCACGGTAACTCAGAACGAAAACTAGTTTAAATTTTTTTTGTTTTTATTTCGCTTAGAGCTGATTAGATTTTGGGAGAAATCCATCGTCGTAGAGGGGAATTTTCTCGGTTTTATCAAATATTTCTAAAACATCTGCATATTTCAAATTCATAAAAATATCTTGATATAGACCTTAAACCTACCGATTAATTGTGTTCTATGCAATTTTTCGTATAACGCGTAATTTACCGACAGAAAATTTAAGTGTTCCATTATCCGAGTAACGATTATTTAATTAAGAAAGGCGTAGACGCGTTATTTAAGAAAATTTAATTTTACATACTTTTCTTCATGTTTTTAATATAACGCAAGGTTACTCAAAAATTAATTAAACATGAATGAAAACTGTTATACTGCGTTATTGATACCTTATAGAAACGGGCGGCTTCTAATTTCGTTTTAAGTTAACATGTAAATATTAATATCTGACATTTAGCTTTAAACGTCATTCTGACAGATTATTTTTTTTTTGTTTTTACGACGTTGCATGTTTTCCTTATGAATATATAAAAAAAGAGGTTGCATAGTTGCCGTAAAAAAATTGTAATTCTAATTACTTCTTTTCCTTTAATTTTTGTATGTTAGCGTCTAGATGTATATTAACCTCTGTCAGACATGAAGTTTTAAACGTCTGTTTGACATAGATTAATGTTTCTGTTTTTCAGTATTGCATATTTTCGTAATCAACTTATTATAAAAGAGATTGCGTAATTTCCTAAAAAAAATATAAAAATTGTTTCATTTCTTTTGATTTCCATTTTGTAGGTTGGAAGGTCGCGTGGTGTTCTACACCAGATATTTTGCGATAACTATGCAACCTCTCTTTTAATACGGAAATAGACAGCAATGCAAAAACACAAACAATAATCTGTACATGAACTTTTAAAACTTCATTGAACATAGTGGGTAATAGACATCTACAACAACTTAAAAATTCAAAAAGGTTACACAAAATGGAAATTAAAAATGGAATAATTTTAATAACATTTTTTGGATAATTAATCTTACCGAAAATACAAGTTGCAAAAACAAAACAGTAATCTTGTCAAACAGACGTTTAAAACTTATTCAGATAGAGGTAAGAGACATTAGATCTTGTTAAAAATTCCAAATTGATTTTGTAAAAATATAGTATAAACATTACACAAGGAAAACAAAATAAATGGCGTAGAGGGCGAGCCATTACCTTCTGGAGATAAAACCATATTGGGTTTTCAAAGAAAAATTTATTTAATTTTAAACAAAGACATCAATTGGCTGAAGAAAATACCAAAAACGGGTTTAACTAAAGAATGGTTGAACGATTTCTGTTGCCCTGAATAACTTTGTTGTTCGAAAATTATTAAAAGGTTTCGTTTTGTTTCATTCTTTACTATAATGAAAAGAATGTAAAATTATCGGGCATTGCGTCAAACAAAAATTAAAAAAGATTTAACTAAAGAATGTTGGTTTTGTTTCGTCCATTGTTTTCGAAAATAAGATTGTACCTTTTTTCGATGCCGACAATTGAATGTAAAAAATTGAAATACTTAATTGGTAAACAAAGAATTAAAAGATTTACAACCGTATTGTTTATTAAATTTATTAAATAACGTTGTAATGATTTTTTTAAATGATGCAAACAGAACCCTTTTTAAATAATGATACTAATTTTAAAACTGACAGTTAATTAATGATTTTACTGGTATTTTAAAATAAACTTTTTATTTAAGGTTTTAGAAAGGTTTACAAATAGTAAAAAAAAAATTTGTTTTTGTTAACCCTTTATTAAAATTGGCAAGTTGTCAGTTTGACATTGATAGTTTAAATCGATAGTAGCTCCCCCACGGGTTGGAAAGTGGTCCATTACTGACCGCCTCATCTCATTACTGTCTCTCTTTTATATTATTACTAACCGTAGAATCATTCACTTTTCAACCTTTAAAGGTTTAGAAAAGCGGTATGTAACAAACTAATTGTGAATAAAAGATTTTAGGCATTTTTAGTCATATTTATTTAGTTTTTGCACTTCTTTTACTTGATATTTAAAAACTTTATAAAGAAAAGTTATGTAACTCCTCCTTACCAGATGTTTTAAATACAGAATTATAATTTACATCAAATTTTCTGTTTTACTATAATGATTTGTTACCATAACTGCTTGGTTATTTTATAAATTTTTTCTTGATAATGAGAGATGTATTGACACGGGTAAAGAGATAAATTATTGTATGGAAGAAATAAAAAAATATATATCCTTTTAAAAGTGTACTTAACGAAAGAAAATAAAATTATTTATCTCACATATTCTCACATCGTATAATCCTTTGCAAAAGCTTCTTTATAATACAGGGATGTATTTAAGAACGTTTATAATTCTGAACCTTTAAAATATCTTTTGTGCTACTAATAGCGCTTCCGTCAGTAACCAGCCATTACCAACACAGGAGAGTGGAGTTAATGTTTGCTTTTTCAATGAGTTTTATCGAAGGCATACTTTTGTTAAAGTTTAGTTCCATTAAATATTTCGATGAGGATTGTACGAGGGAAATACAAGTATTAAATCGTTCCAATAGTTTATGAGCAAAACTCCTTTGTTTAATACAAATAACTATACCTCTGATATATTGAAATTTTATTTCCACAAGATTTACAGTGGTAAATAACACGTACATACGCACTAAGAACATAGATACATAATAATAGCTCTAGCATATTGAAATTTATCACACCTACGAAGCAATATTTATATTATTGTTTGGATTTGTCTCATTACAAACACTACGTATTTCATTTTTGAATCCAGTAAATAAGTTTGGTAGCAAAAGTGGAATAAACCTATCATTGTGTATTGTTTTACACAGTAAAAGTAAATTTATGGTTCATTATAGCGCTCGTTACACACGCGACGGATTTTTCCGCGGTAGAAAACGTACAATCGCCGTCGCATCAACAATAGCACACTGTAATTAATTGAAACTTACAAATGAAACAGAAAAATAAACGCGTGGTCAAATTGCCGTTGGACGTATTTGTACAACTGCCGTCTGCCACTAGAGCCGACGGTAGTTTTAACGTCACTAATGGCGGATTTTTAAAGAAGTTTTATTATGCTCGTAACTTCTACTATTACAATATTCAAATAAAAATTATGAGATACAAGTTTTCTCTTGGAATACTGTGTCTGATTAATAAGAAAGCGGGCCATTTAACAGCACCCGTTGTCGATGTTATGGAGATCAAAATGTCGTTATATCTTGAACATCTGTCAGGAAACCTTCCCTACGCTTGAAACAAATATTTAGATAGAATATTTCTCACACTATTAGCTTTGAGGCTTCTTCTTGTAGCACTCTCTCCTTGAATATCTTCCTGCCTTATAATTGACGTTGAATCTTCAATCGTGTATCCATCTCTATCTCTAGAATAATCATGAAGAATGACGCAGCCTTCATTGAGAATATCGAAAGTGCGCGCGCTCTATATACCTTCTTGCCCGGCAAAATCGGTAGTTGAAGATTCTATTTTCTACTGTTAAATGTGTCTCAGCATAAGGCCTTTGCGAATGTTTATGCAGCCCAAATGCAAAACAATATGGCAGTTTCGGGCTTTTCGTGACCAGTAAGCACTTCTCATCAGAAAGATTTTCTGCTTTCTATTACTTTACACAGCTGAGTACGTTTAAAAACCGACGAGTCGCAGTCTTTTCCATAGCTTAGTATCTGCAATGGCCATTAACACAAGTGAAAAGTAGTCTTTATAATTAAAATACATAGAGCCACTTTCTATTGGACTTACGATGCGAATGTCTTTCCCATCTACTACCCCTATGCAATAGAGGAAGTTTGCTGTGTGTTCGAATTCATTTGCTACTGATTCCCACATTTCCTTTGTAAGGAGAGGTATGCACTCGCTTTAAATAACCTTCCACAGTGGTTGACAAACAGCTCGGACTGTCACTTTTCTTGTCGAGATTCCTACTCTGAAGGAATAATGAAGTTCGTTGAAAGTAAATTCACTTGCTATATATCTCAAAACCAAAAAGAAATTCTGATCTCTGAATAATAAAACAAAAATATTATTTTGTTTTCTATATGACATCTTTTCAAAGGCTGAAAAGAAGGTCAAAGAATGCAAAACTAGTGGTTCACAAATTCAACTGCAAACTCCAGCTTTTAAAAAAGTATATACAAAAAAAAACAGAGACTACAAATAGTTTCGCCATACGAATCCAATGGCACTTCGCAATAACCTTCTGAGAACACAGAACATGAAATCAGCCTAACTACTGTAACAAAGTAAAAGGTATTTTTAGTACTCAACCACGCAGGAAACATAAGCAAATGGATGAAGTAGATTTAAAGATTTCTAAGGTTTGTGCTCCAGAATATGGAGGATTTATTGTAATGAATAGTTGCAATTCCAAATAGATGTTCTTTAGGTCACTTCCAATATTGACAAGCAAAAGGTTGCAGCTCTTCACTGTCATGGTTGTACTACACAATCCGCTCCCCAGTTCCAGTAACAGAGTTAAGCAACCACACATCATCCCCAACCACAGGTTTTTACACATTTACATTTCAGCAACGTTTCCCAACTACTACGATTTTGTATTACTTACACATCCACATTTTCTATCTTAAGATTCATCATTGATTCCTTAAGTTTCCACTCAAAACGCATTACCTACTGCGCTATTCCGACCAAGGAAAATCGTCCAAGATTCACAACGCAGGCCTCGTACCCATCCAAACCTTCAAATCTCCTACCTCACAACACACCATCTATTTCCTCAAATTATATTCGAAATGCGCTACCCTCTATACTATCCCAATAATTGAAAGACAAAATGGAAAAAACTGCAGCAGCTGAACACTGCGAAAAATGTTACTGGGTACAATGACCAAGAGTATGAAAGAAGTTCTTCAGTAAGTCAATTTCTAATTGTATTACTTGCGTATATGAAGCGAAAAGTAAAAAATAAGGTAATGTTTTTTTAATTAATGGTGTACAATAATTTCTAAATTATAAATTTGAAAAGTGCTTACCTCAATGTTATGGCCAGTTTTCTTCAGGCTGAATACAATTCCTAATTTTGCTATTTTTGCGCTTAATGGCATCTTTTAACCGCTCATATAGTTCCTCAAAGGAAGCCGTTGACATTTTGAAGTAATTGAAAAATTTTGTGTTATCCTGCCTCTACTTTTCAAACAACGTGAGGAAAGCTACAACCTTTCTTCTTTCATGAATTGGATGAACAAAGTGTAGTTGGTTTTTATTGAGAATAATAACTTAATGTTCGCCATAAATCCAAAATCGTATTATTATCACATGTTATACGATCAAACTATGTTAGCGTCGTGTACGGCTTATAAAAATAAACAGGGTACCAACAAGATACAATAGAGAAGGGCAAGTTCAAGAGACGACGTAAAAATGCCTGACATCAAACAATTTACAGTAAAAAAAAGCTTAAAACCATGAATAAATGTCCCAAGAGTATTGCCACCACGATCCAAAACTTGTTTGGAAAATTAAGCTGCGATGTTGATCTTGAGAGACCTTGGACCGCAAGATAAGTGCTTACTCGATACACAAAACTATAAACTTCCTACAGAAACTTTAAATAATTCACTTTGAATGTAATCCAAAGTAAATTATTAATTTTTAAACTGATTGGTAAAATTATTATGAGTTTTTGTTATGAACGAATAAGTTCAAAGGTAAATATGTAATTAAAAATTATTATTAATTTTATTAAATACATAAATAAAAAGTTTACCTGGAGTAGGATTCGAACCTACGACCTGTACTTTGCTAGAGTACCGCGCTACCAACTGCGCCACCAAGGTTCAAGCCCCAATCGATGCAAATTTTGTCTTTATGTATGTAGAACTGATGTAAATTCTAAATATAATGAGATTACAGTCAAATTACTTATATTAATGGAATGTGAGCCTGCAATATCGCAAGGATTCATACATACCAAAGCAACTTGACTAATATTAAATTATTATAAGTTTTTGTTATGAACGAATAAGTTCAAAGGTAAATATGTAATATAATAGGTTCGAATCCTACTCGAGGTAAACTTTTTATTTACGTATTTAATAAAATTAATAATAATTTTTGATTGGTAAAAGTATAATTTTGAGTAGTAAATGTACTCCGACTAACAGGTGTGAATTTTTTTACGAAATCAATATTCCCTCTCCTTAAATAAAACTGGCGAAACGATCTGTGTGTAATTCGGAAAACATATTGTCTCAAATATTGTTAGAAGTTGTATTATTAATAAATTAAAAAATTTGCAAGCGTGATTCACCTTGATGTAAGTCGCAATCTTTATTCTCGTAAAAAAAAATAAAATGAATAAATAAGGACTAATACGGTGATAAATATTCACTCAAATTAAGGTCTGTGTTGTATGTTCGATTAAATCAACGAAATGAGACCAATTATATTTTGTAATTTGCTTGTCTAAATGAACTCTAATTTTTAAACAGTCACAAACATAGTTAAAACAGCAAAAGATTTGTTACACTGAACATTTGTAATTTTTTGTATAACTTTACACATAAAGAAAGCAAACCAAATAAATTTAATAAAACATTATAAATTTGTGACACTTATATTGACATTTTACTTTAATTAAGCCTCAAAATAGCATTGTTGGAGATGGTGCACTACAATCAAAATTTAAAAAATGATAAATAATTAACTATAAAAAATAAGTTTTTTAATATCAATATAAACGTGCATTGACTTCCGCTACGAAAAACACCAAGATAACAAAAAAATAGTTAAGTTTTCCCTACTAGATCTTAAGCTGGTCTTGACCTACTAACACAAGAAGGTAGTAATCGTAATTGATTGATTGACTCTATCCTAATTAAAGTACTGTACCAGCAATCGTCCTTTTTTAGAATAATCAAACATTCACTACACAACAAAATACAAATTGGCCTCACTAAATAGCCTCCTAGACCTTTAAAACGAATTATCCTAAATAATGGGGCTCAGCTCCTTTAATTATTCCTGGGAGTTGTGCACATGGGCCTTCTACTGTCCCCCATCAGGCCGTCGCACAGTCAGCGTTAACCTAAGTGTTCCATATGCTTACGTTCTTCAACGCTTGTATCAAGGAATTAGTTTATATATGCCTTTTTAAACGTTCGTTACTGAATTTAATCTCTTAATTTACTTTGTGGGCAAATAGTATTTTTCTATAAACTAAATTTGGTTTAATGTCCTTAACGAACTCACATCTATTTATATCAGCATTATCACTATTTAATGTTACCTTTATTTTAACGCACATTATCCAAAACCTTTCATTTTTTAACGTGAGAATTTTTACAAAATTTTTATTTAGCACAACGGTTAATCTTTGTTTTAAATGTGTTTAAACACTTTATTTAAGTTTTTTGAAAATTTTCGCAACATAAAATTTCTAACTTAACACAAAATCAACTCTTGTAAACGTTTTAATGTTTCAGCCTCAAAATGAGTTATATAGCAGTAAACAAACAATGCTTCGACTGCACTACTAAATTTTAAAACGTTAATTGGTATAGACCGTTATGTACTTTCTTTTTCGAAATCACGCAACCAGTTCAACCGAAGGTTGGCTGAAAAATCCCTGTCATACCTTTTAAACGTTTACAGCTACTCACATCCATCCTGAAAAGTCATTACATATATATCATCCTGTTAAATTAAAATCAACCACTATTAAGGGGCACCAACGGAAATGATAGGTTCTTCATCTACGGCATCTTAAAATTTTGTTAAAAATTTCACACCAATAGCATGTATTTCATCGGAAATTTTTCTCTCTACGGTAGGTAACCAACAACTTACAACTTACATAATTAAGGTATCTTTTGTATTCTTTTGCCACCTCATTCCTTCTTAAACGCGAAAAAAGAACTTGGAATCAAACATTTTTCAATTAAATATCTATGTAAATTTAGATATAATATTTAGACACCATTTTATCTGGTGGTATTACTATTAAAAATGTCCCAATTCGATATTTACTCAATACAACGTTCAAAATTAAGCACTACTTTGCATGTCTTGCATATGCGCGAAACTTCTTTCCCCAAAATTAAGTTCATTTCAAGGGTGTTTGCCCTTGAATCATACGAAAGACCTTTCACTACGCCTTTTCACTTGACGACAGCTTAATAAACCCAGAATTTGCTTTCTATAGATTTTAAACTACGCAATATGTAGATAATTTAAATAATATAGAAACTAAGTAATTTGGGTTTGATGATGTAATTACACTGCCAGATGGTCAGGAGTCAGCTTAATCTTAAGACGGTGACAGAGATCTTACCGCCCTGTGTGTAAACGCTGTTTCTGTATGCGACGGTAATGGTCAATTCTCGCTCGCTGAAAAAACCACCGTGTGTAACAAGCTGTATCATTAAATATCTTTGTAGAATTCCATTACTAAGATACGTACCATCGCGTTTAAAATATATTGGTACACCTTGTTACAGTAGACACCTCCAAAATTCAAATTTTGATGTAACCACATTTTTTGTGTGTAAATCAGACATCTCACGATTTTCAAGTAGGGATTAAGCATTTGTCATGTCACGTGGTAGTAGTAGTATAAGTAGTATACATTCATGCAATTGAACTTACTAACGCATAAATTCTTTGAGAAACTTTTAGATTGTAACGTTTTATTTTGTCTTTCACGTATTTGGAAGGTTTACGAATTTTTTCAAATAGTAATCGCATTTAGAATTCTTTTTTTTAAACAAAATAAAGTTTTGGGTTGTCTATCAAAT
Organism: Vesta saturnalis; assembly: GCA_036346205.1. Lineage (NCBI taxonomy): Eukaryota > Metazoa > Arthropoda > Insecta > Coleoptera > Lampyridae > Vesta > Vesta saturnalis. The sequence continues at coordinate 1,399,721 of JARFJB010000417.1, forward strand.
TCAGAGGGAAGTTTAAACTAAAATTATTAGTGAAACGCTTTCACTAATTTTAGTGTTTTCCTTATTGTAAGTTTTAGAAATTTTCGTTCGTTGAAAGAGAAATTACGTTTTATAAAATTAAATTGAGCATTAATTATTACGTTGTATGGAGAATCGTTTATTTTGTAGCCGTCAGGCTGCCGCCTTTTCTTTTCGATACGATTTTGGTCTTAAACAAAGAGTTTTGCTTTTAGGTGCGAGGCACTAAGTTCCAGCGTGGCTAAGAAATTCTTAATTTACAGGATATCGATTACATCTATAAGGCCCGCGGTTACGAAGTGTATTTTTTTGGTGATGCAATTTTTCCGACGGTTTTCGAGTTTGATTGGTTGGTTGGCGCGCATTTGAAAAAATTAAGCAATCTTTTTATGATTGGTTAATTAAGTAGGATGCTTAAATTCCAAACGGATATTTTACAGTTCGCCGGTGACGAATAACTCGCTATAAGTAATTAAGCTTTTGGTGTATAGTTAAAGAAGAATAAAAAGTATCAAGCAGAACTTGTATATAGTAGAATAAATAAAATAACATAAATATAGGCTGTAATATACCGTACATCCCATTGCGATAGAAATCAACCGTAATTTAGTACTTTGAGTCAACGCACTGCTTTCCTTCACGAGGAAGAGTAATCGAGCTTAGTTACATCAATCATCTCGCCGACGTTACCGTAAAGTCCATCCTCCGGGGTCTTCCCACTTTTGGTGCATTTCCTTTACTGTGGTTTAAAAAATTTAATAAATTTGTGTGCATTTTATTATTTTGTTATATACTAACAGTTGAACACGCTGTTCTTGGAGATTAACTTCTCATTTTTTTTCCGTTTAAGTTTTACTACAAGCGTATTCATCCGTATTGTAACACGAATTTATTTAAGTGTTTTTTTTCTATTTGTTATAGTGACGAATTGTATCGAAATTATGTGTGCCAAATTCGTGACAAAGAGGACGCAATTGATTTGTTAAAACGATTATTTTGGCATAGAAATCAGATTAGAATAAATTTTAGTAAAGGCAACACTGAAACTAACTAGTATCTCCGTCTTTTAGATAAACTAGATTAGCTATTGATTGTTGTACGGCATGCAATTATTTTAGAGAAGTGTGTGAGATTATTTGCAGCCTTTCAGGTTAGCGAAAATCTGCTGGTCCTAGAATCACCTGCGATTACGTTCAGGTAAGCAAGTTACTTCAGTATTTATAGAGCTATGAACTGGCGTAATTAGGCATTTCAACCCCTATTGTGTCATTTCAAATACTCTGGCGCCCTTTCCGGTTTTTATGTCAATTTCACCCCCTATTTTGACTTATTTATGATAAGCTATCCTATTGAGCGCAAAATTTAGTACACCGAACCCACCCCGACCAATGAGCAGTTGAGAAAAATCCAATTTTACCTGTTATCCCGTTTTACTGCCAGTTTATACCGTAACAGTCAAACTGACAAATTTGATAGATTAAAAACTCTTATAAACTGTCACTTTGATATTTCATGGTCACAGCCTGCTAGCGCAATAGATTTGTGCCGTCAAACCGAATGCACACAGACAATATTCTGCTGTACCAGTAGGTTTTGAGTGCAATAGTACATTCAGCAGTGTCAAGGTTTCTATGGTGCTAAGATATTAAAATTCTTCAGTTTTTTTCTTGTCTTACACTAGCAATACCCTATTTTCACGTACATCCGACGTCAACGAAAAATCCCCGAGGCAATCTAACGTAGAAACTTTAGACACGCTTTAAATGTTATCAATAACCAAGAACGTATCATAATCGTGAGGTAAACTTTCCATTATATTACGGGCACGTTGATATTCTCGTAAACAACCAGTTTGTGAATAAAGAAATTCTTACAAAAATACGTAATGTCTGGTTCGAAACTGACTTGAAAATCTGTTATACAAAAAGAATTATATTTTTAATGAATTTGAATACATGTGTATTTATATAACCAAACAAATGGAACTCAAATGTTATTATGGTTTGTTTTAAGGAATTTAAAACAGCTCCAAGTCGGTTGTTTTTCTTCACATACAGGAATTGATAGTAGGAGTAATATATTTTTAATATGATATTAACCTCCATGAAATTTTTGCACAAAAATAAAAAATCAATTAATCTACATTAGACTGATCAGAAGAAATACAAGTAACAATGCAATTCCAAATTGTTTTGATTTCATTATTTCCTTGATAACACGGTGTTTGTTTTTTTTCCATTTTAATTCAAAATACTACTAGGAGAAGAGGAATATTTATAAAATCGTATTATCAAGGATGTAATTGAAATTAAATAGCGTCCTAATTGATAAAGTGAAAATATGTTATTTGGCATATAATTTCCCGTTAATTACAACAAGTACCCCTATAAATCGAATTAATATAAAAGTGGCAGTTTTTCAATAAGAAATGAAAAGCTGTTTTTGAACTTACCAAGTTCGTTTTCTTTTTCCAACGATAAAAATGGAAATTAAATTTAAAAAATCGATTTCTTTCTACCTTTTATATTTATTATTTATTATTATTAGCGTTACAACAGAGTTAACGATTTAACTAAAAGTAAACCCGAAACACACTAATCATAGTTTAATAATTAATGTAAAATCCTTCATTTTCAATACAAACCTACACCCTTCGACGCATGCCGTCCGTTAAAATTTGGCAAAGGTTTCGAAAACGAAAACTTTCCCAGATCCTAAGAACATGTAGCATTAAAGCATCAACAGTCTTTCGCGAATGCCATTCTAGTTATGATCGTTCCAATTCCTTACCGTATCGGTCCAAAAGTTCTCGATTGGATTTAAATCTGGAGATTTACTGGGCCAACGCAGCAATTCTTTATTGCCAGCATTATCCGAGAACCAATCCATAACCCGTCGTACAGTATGGAAGCTACACAAAAGTGATCATTCCATCACGTTCTTCTTCCGGGTATAAAATATCAACTGAAGATAAAAGCACATCTTCCAATACTTCTACATATCGAATGGAGTTAAACGCTGGCGGAGATACTTGCACCAATTCTCCAAGTCCAGCGCTGCTTATCCATCTCCATACACCTGTGGACACACGCCCGCTGGTTGCTAACGGCATAACGTATCTTTGATTATGCCTTTCGTTATCGGTGCGCCATAAAGTGACGGAGCATCTTGCGATAATGAGAGCGACTTTTCATCAGACAATATCACCGTCAACCAATCTCTGTCCAAATTATTATGACATAAATCGAAACGCTCTGCAGCATGCTCTGGAGAAAGTATAATCTTCCTATTCGGTTTTCTTGAATGAATTCCATTTTCATGTAAACGTCTCTATATTGTCTTTTCACTGCAATGGATTTGCAATCGCTTCGTAACTTGAACGCAGTTAGTGAAATGTGCATCATTTATTAAGTTTACTATTCCTTGATCATGTTGTATGGTGGTCACAGGTGCCCTTCCAGGACGGTGAGTCAACAGTGATCTTTCGCCGTCTTCTTCATGTCGATCTCGCCATCTTCTTACTTGTCTTCTCTAAAATTACAAATAAAACTAGCCTTACACAAATCCAGCTAAAACACGTGCAACAAATACAAGCAAAAATAATATCAGGCTATGTAGTATACATACGTAACAAAATTACTTACCGATCGGTTGCATCGACGGGGCGCTTCGCTTATTGAAGGTCCGCTATTTAGTAAACCAAGAATAATTTGCGTTTGCTTTAAGCGACGGGGCATTTTTTCTTATTAAAGTAAAGCTTCGCAGTATACTTACGACAAAGTCAAGATGGGTTATAAATGAATATTTAATAATCATATTCCCCTATTTATGCCCTATTTTCACAAAACAATTTTAAATTCCATCGTTACTTGTAGTAATTACATCTAATTACTTGAATGGTATTGCAGATTAAGTGATTTCCGGCTTAACCTTTCTGCAATAATCGTAAATAAAATACGCCAAATATACCAGAATAATAGGAAAATAAATTCTTATACTTGTAATGACGTAAATAGTGATTTAACCGTTACTGTTAAGTGTATTACTACTAATGAATAATTTTCACTTTGCCCGTTTAGTTCAGTCGGATTTTATACTTGCAAAATAAGGATCGGGGTTCGTTATTCAGGCTCTCAACACTGAACAAAATAGATCAAAAAGGTTACATATTATCTTTTTATAAAACTAATTCCGTTACTGTAAACTACTTCTAAGATATAAATACAAAATATATTTTCCGGTGGTCCTCCTTTTCCTGGCAGGATCGTCAAGTACACATACTCCTTCCTGGTTGGTCCCGGGCAGGAGGGATAGGTGGTCCTCTGGAGTTTCTGCAATGTAACACTAATAGAAGGGTTGGGTTTTGACCTTTAATTTACGTCCTTTGACTGATATTGTTTAACTGCCGAAATAAAATAAATAATTTTACCTGAATGCGTCCCTGTATAAACTACAGAAGTTGGTAGCAAGATAACCCTGTTATAAATACGTGTGCGATAAAACACCGAATTCAATGCTCTGCCTTTAAAGAAATAATCGATATTTTAAAGCGGTCGGTTTTCAATTGTATAAGAATAATCTAATTTTATACCTGCTTTTCTTATGAAAATAAACTCATTCACGTTTAAGTTCAATTTTGCCCTTTTAAATAAATGAAAGCTTTTCGTTTTGAAGGTAGCTTCTATACGGTAGCTGCGGATTATTTGTTTCTGTTCCGATATTAATTATTTTAGTACACAGGTTTTTATTTAAATAAAAATACTTTTGTTATGTAGGCCGATTTTAAAATATAAAACCTTCGTTTTCTATTGACGTGAATCTTTCGCGTCTAACAATAATGATTTTAATTATTTAACACGAAATATATTATCGGATAGTTTCTGGTTTACAGGTCTTATTAATTGCAAACGGTGTAACTTACGTTTTCCGGTGGTGGCGGTGGCGGTTTTATTACAGGCGATAATTTAATACTGACGAACACGTCTAGTTTTTACGATTATGTTTCTATATTACTGGATTAGCGGTGTAAACTAGGTGTTCGGCTTAATCTCCCGACGAGGTTTTAATTACAGGTGCTCTGCGGTTGCGGATACGTTTGTCGAGGTGTTTTTGTTTTAGTGTTAGTGTAAATTTGTGTAGGTTGGTCTCCTTTGTTAGCAATCTGGGCAACCACCCGTTAAACCAAACAAGAGGATCTCCGTCGGTCAATAGAATGTCGGGTAACTACCCTTCACACTCCACAGTGTAGGTGTGTAGTAATGAAAGGGTATGTCGGGCTTACAACCCTACATATCCCTATCACCAAGTATCTCAACTTACGTACTTTCAACGTTAGATCTCTGCAACTCTAACCCTTTGACTTCGGTGAGGCTATCAAGTCGCGGAATCGCGATTTCTACTTCGGACGGAGGTTACAGGCTGGCGGTTTTAAACGGTAGTAGTCGGCGCGAGCGCGACGATAGAGCACACGACTTCTATTCGGATTCTTCTGGTAGCGCGAGATTGATAAAAGGTTTATTAAAAAGAGAGTCCCTGAAAGCAGCGCGTGCCGCGTTTTATAAAGAATTCGCGAGGGTGTTTACGAAACTTTGATGATGAGATTCCGTAAGCCAGTATTGGCGGAAGATGCTCGGACGTATACAAACTTTTAAACGTTTTTGGGATTTACGTCTGGAGAGGATGCATGATTAATTATTGTGCAATTTTATGCAGCGTTATGAAACATGTTTAACTTTTACTAGAACTTCTACGAATTTTTATAATTGCTTGCACCTGTGTATTTAGCGACTCACTTTATCTTAATAAATTCCGTGAATATTATATCAGTACTGGTATTTTACTTAGTAAATAATTAATCATGATAGGAAAATTTTGATAAAGGACGGCGTCTTGCTAATAAACTTTAGGAAACTAATTAATAATAATAAAAAATTGGGTTATCTGACGGCGTCCCTTTACATACTTTCTACATTAATTGATTTCGATTACATCCTAGGTAATTTCCTACGATAAATATTTGAATTGAGTTGAAAAACGTTATAATTGCTAAAATAAAAACTGGTTATTTGGCCTAAAATTTCCCATAGGTAGGGTGGCATTATTTAATTTACACACATCTCAAATGGTTTTCTAAGAAACCGGATACGCTGAAAATGTCAATTTAGGTTTTTTTAGGAAATCTCAAAATGAAATATAATAGCCACTTATGGAAAATTTAATCCTAAAACGTTTATTAAAAAACAAATTTTTTTGTATTGTAATTTAACGAACCCTTTTCAATTTATTAGCTCTATATCGTGCCCTGGAGGGGTTTGGAAATGCTTTGTGCAACAAAACAATAGAAAATCTACCGGACCAGTTTTGCATTTAAAGCGATGTACAAAATTTATGTGCATTTTTTAAACTACTTCGTGGATGATTTTTATAAGTAAATTTTAAGTCGAAAATTTGATACTAGGATGCAACTAAAGTTACCGCTGTTTAACCATAATAAATGACTGTCAGTGTAAAAAAATAAGTATAATTCCGTAGGTTGAATATAACAATACGTGCATCTTTCTTAACACCTATAAAAAAAACCAATTTGAAGCATTTGTTTACTAATAAATGAAAAGTTTATGTTAATTAGTAAAATTAACGTTTCTATTTCTATCGAAAAGAAACTTACTTTTAACGTATTCCTTTCTTAAACTTTGTAATTCGTTTTCAAATTAAACGTGATTAAAATATTTCGACTTGAAATCCTTTATAATGTAATTTGTTATTACAAAGGAAATTTAATAAAAAGTTTCTGTTAAAATTAATTTTTAAATGGGTATATTAACCCTTACTGTTTTAATTTAATTTAATAATCTATATTTCACCTTAATTAAAAGTCGTATAAGTAAGAAAATTACTTAAGACCTTCAGCATCAAAAAATGCGACAAATTAACCTATTTAGGAAAAATATAGATTCAACAACGTAATTTAGTCAGAGTATTTAGATACAGTACAATTTATGACGTAAAGGACAAAATTAGAAAACAAATGGCCAATTACCATTACACAATTTACTAATTATTCACTAATACAAGTAAATTGTACTATTGCTGATTCATGAATTAATTATAAATAAAAGCTTGTTTGCTAATACCAAACTAGGCTGAAATAAATTTCTTCGTACTTTCTCATTTACTAAAATTTAATTAATCCTTTTGTACAGAATTTAATTTTCAAAATTAATGTTTGAATTTCAGAAAGCAATTTTATGTTTAATGGCATATAAAATTATGTGTTAGATAGTGTCTGTATCTTTGTTTTATACTGTTTTTATTTTTAATTTGATTTATTACATTTTCACTAATCATTATTATTTTACTAATTAATTGCCCCTAAGCGTTTTAACCTTTTAAAATATTAAGGTTACGTGCATTTCAATGTTTATACAGTCTAAAATCGGTTCCTCGCTGTCATGGATTACTTATCTTAAATTTCTTGCAAAAACCGTTGATTGAATAATTGATAGAATCGAATTTAATCTACTATTGCAATACAATTACTTCATTATTACACACACACAACACACAACACACACAATAATATATATATATATATATATATATATATATATATATATATATATATATATATATATATATTTATTGTGTGTGTGTGTGTGTTATGCAATGACCGGCATAAAGTTGGATACAAATGGAAAACATTTTTATTGTTCATTTCTCAGAAAAAAATTTATTCCTAATAAAACTACCTGCTCGATCGCAAAAATTTGAATATCTAGTTTCTTATACGAGGGATCTTCGAAAATATAAATGCGGCTCAAGAGTAAAGTACCCTTATTTTTCAAATTACATAAAAATGTCATTTTAAAAAGTTGTGTAGAATTGAAAAAATATGTAAAATACGCAATTTCAGTCCGCTTCTCTAAAAAAATGTACACGACGTTTTTCCTTTGTTTTTTCTAACATGCCAGTATTTTTCGGGAAACAAAATATTTCGGAGGTGAGTTATTTTTAATTTAACAACAATACGCTAAAAAGCATAAGTTTTATTTGTCCCATAAGTGGCAAATTAGGTTATTCACAGTTACCCCGAAAAATAACTCAATGTTTGCATCCAATGAGGAAAACTACATATTTCGTCAATATTATACCTAGCAAATGTGAGGGGATTATAGAGAACGCGAAAACATTTAAATTTTAACATTTTGGAATAACTCTTTACCTACCTTTCTGAAACGTTGGGTTATAGTAAATAAAAGAACCTTCAAATTTCAAGAAAGAAGTTTTATTCAAAATATTGCAGTCACCTACATTAATTGATAATGGAACACTAACACAAAACAAAACTGTGAAAAAAGTTACCTATACCATTATCATTCAATGTGGTGCCCACCGTTCTCTATGCAAAGTATTGTACGTTTGTCCATTTCTTGATGTACAATTCTCAACATTTGCGGGATTACTGTTCAAATACAATTTCTAATTGTATTTTCCAAATGTTGAATATCTCTGGATGGTCGCTGTTAGTAAACTTTCTCCTTTAAGTATCCCCATAGGAAAAAGTCCATTGGGGGATATCGGGCGATCTTGCAGGCCATGGATTGTTTGAATATCTTTCTATCCAGCGATTAAGAAATTTTAGGTCCAGCCATAACTACCGCCACCGTTGAATGAATAGATCCGCCATCTTGTTGGTAAAGCATGTTGATTGTGGTTCTCAGAGGAAGATTATCCAAATAATTTGATAAATATGTCTGAAGCATATTTAAATATCTCGCAGAATTTAAATTTTCTCTAAAAAATACTAGTCCCACAATTTCAACATTTGAAATTCCACACCAAACGTTGAGTTTAAACGAATATTGATCCCGGCATTCGATCCTAAAGTTAGGGTTTTCATCTGCGCACCATCTTCAGTTTTGCGAACTTACGATATCATTTGATGTAAAACTGGATTCGTCAGAATAAAGAATTCTTCTCGAAAAATATTCATCGTTCTCTATTTCACCTTGGAAACAAAGAGAAAATTATGACCTTGCGTCTGGGTCTCTTTCTTGAAGGCTATGAATAAATTTTGGTTTTTATGTCCTCGGATTCTCCACAGTAGATGGAACAACATTCATAACATTGTCATCATTACCACTTACATTTCTTCTGTGTTCTGTTTTATATTTATTTTCAACAGATCCATTTTTTTTTAATTTTTTATTATTTTTGCAACTGCTCATGACTAATATTTTTATCTGTGTGTTGCATTAAATTTATCCGCAGTCTCGCGAGAAGTATGATAATTAGTAATTATCACCATACACTAAAACAATCTCAACTTTTTCTTGGGCACTTAGACGTGCAGTCATTACAGTGAATTTCAATTATCAATTTCTTTCCAAAGCCTACTTTGCAAAATATCAAAGTGAACTAAGGAATGATGAGTACTTGTGAGACATACTTGTGGTTGTAAATCAAGAAATCAATTTCTATTCATTTGCGGACGAAGATTTATTGATAAAATTTAAGTGTTTTGATGTTTTCGATATTAGGTATAATCTGAAGGAATATGTACTTTACTCTATTGAATAAAAAAATTGAGATATTTTTAGGGATAATTGTGAATAACCTAATTTGTTACTTTTTTGCGTATTGTTGTTCCATCAGATAATAACTTACCTCCGATATTTTGTTTCCAGTAAAATACAGGGGTGGTATAAAAAAAAAGAAAAACGTCATTTTTTTCAGAGAAGCTGGCTAAAATTCCGTATTTTACGTATCTTATCAATTCTAAACAACTTCTTCAAATGACATATTTGTGTATTTTGAAAAATAAGGGTACTTTACTCTTGAGCCGCATTAACATTTTCGAATCTCCCTCGTATAAGAAACGATATCTTTGCAAGGCATATCTATATATATATATATATATATATATATATATATATATATATATATATATATATATATATATATATATATATATATATATATATATATATATATATATATATAGTGAGTCACGAGGAACTGTACATACTTCTACCATAAGGAGAGGCACCTTAGGGGATTATCAAATGACCATTAAAAAATGTCTTCTTGTTTTGTTTATTAATATACAGGGTGAATTATGGATCTTCACTAAAACAATGTTTCAATGATTAAGTCGATTTGTCTCATTTTTTGGTGAAAGTGTCTATGCGTGTCTAGCAACTAAGTGACATATTCAGAAATAAAAAAAATCCAGAACCGTCTTCGTGAACATTTGTGGGACTGCTTCATATCCAATACTTCACTTCTCTAAAATCTGATATAATTTTTTCAGAGCGCATTAATAGACCGTTAAACCGGGGTATTTGAATTTTTTGTTACACTTACCTCATATTTTCAATTAAAGATTCATTTTAGAGTCAAATTGAAAATTGACAATAATAAAATATCTTACTGTATAATAATGTGTATTTATTAAAAAGAAATCTTTAAAATAAACAGTAACGACACACACTATGGTAAATACCATAATTTTAATTGATTTACAGAGCCGGATTTAGAAATATGGCATATCTGGTTCATCTCAAAAATTCACCCTGTATGTAACTTTTTCCACCCGTAATAGACAGAAAACAGAAAAAAAATGTTTGAAATAACCTAGTTTTCTTATTTGTTTGAGGAAAAATCATGTGTAATTATTTTAATCGGAATGAAATGAACAAGCCCAAGAAATGTTTATCCATAAATTAAGAAATAAAATAAATAACTATAACCAAATAATAAAACAGTTTTAACAATGTGGAACAAAATAAAAAACAATTTAATAAACATTACGATTATAAAATATCTCATCGAATGTTTAAATGTGTAATGGACTTTCTGATTATCAGTGGGTCATTTCTGATATGTAACAAATATTGCAGCAGGCTGTGACAATTTGACAAGATCGTGGTTGAAATTATTTGTTTCATTTGACATTAGATCTCAATTTGTTTAGAGTTTTAATAATTAATAAGTCAAATACGTTCGGTATTCATAGGGTGTTTTAACTTTTTTATTCAAAAATGCCTTATCAGTTTTCTAATGCTGAATACGCTGATATTATTTTTGTTTATGGCTTTTGCAATGGTAATGGTAGGGCTGCCGCAAGGGAGTATGAAAGGCGATTCCCTTAACTCCGAATACCCAATCATCAAACGTTCGGATCAGTTTTTCATTTCTTGAAAAACAATGGTACTTTTCCTAAAACAAAATCAGAACGAAAGGTTGATCCTGTTTCAGAAAACAATATACTGGATACTGTGTACTTAAATCAAAAATAAGTACCAAAAAAGTAGGAGTACATTAGGTGTTTCCCAATCCAAAGTAAGTAGAGTGTTGCGAAAAAATAACTTACATCCGTACCACATATAATTAGTTCAACGGTTACATACTGGAGATGGATAACTTGATTTTTTTAAATGGAACCACCCATATTTTCTTACATCAGCGGATAGGAAATTAAATTTCCTTTCCATTGATGTAACATTATCGTTATTTTGGAGTGATAGTTTTCGAGATATTCACATATTTATCCAATTTCAGTTTTTATTGCGAATTGCCGCGGTGCTTTGGAAAGCGTCTGTCAATTTTTTTAAACAACTGATAAGAAACGTCAGTTTCTCGAGCTTCTGTTGTGCTTTGCTGTCTTGTGTATCAGTTTAAGTGTTTCTACAAGACATTTCCATTAAAATGTTGTTGTCCGACGCAGAGTTGATCGACATGACTTTCATTCTTGGAGAATGCCAAAGAAATGCGTTATTGGCGTTGAGGATTTATGCGGTACGGTATCCTGAACGAACACTTTCAAAAGTTGTTACCAAGTTTTACAAACACCGGACGCGTGCAGTATCAAACGAGGGAACGTGTCAACAGGATAACCTGTATTTCTTGTGCATTCCTTTTGTATATCTTCTATATCGTTATGTCCTTATGTATTTATTGATCGTTCCTTATGTATTTATTGTGCATTTCTTCTCTATTTCTTGTGTAAGCCTTAAGTAATTATTGTGTATTACTTGTGCAATCCTTATGTATTTATTGTTCATTCCTTATGTATTTCTTGTGCATTTCTTTTGAGTTTTGTGTTCTTAATCCTTGAGTATTTATTGTTTATTTCTTGTGCATTAAAAAAATCAAGTTATCTATGTTTGAAAAAAGTTATTTTCGGAGCGATAGAAATGATTGAATTCTAAAAGCAAGACGTTGCAACAACTTTTGAAAGGCTGTTTCTCGGGGAAGTCTTCGTTCAGGATACCGTACCGCATAAATCCTTAACGCCAATAAAGCATTTCTTTGGCATTCTCCAAGAATGAAAGTCATGTCGATCAACTCTGCATCGGACAACAACATTTCAATGGAAATGTCTTGTAGAAACACTTAAACTGATACACAAGACAGCAAAGCACAACAGAAGCTCGAGAAACTGAAGTTTTTTATCAGTTGTTTAAAACAATTGACAAATGCTTTCCAAAGCACCGCGGCAATGCGTAATAAAAACTGAAATTAGATAAATATGTGAATATCTCGAAAACTATCACTCCAAAATATCGATAATGTTACATCAATGGTAAGGAAATTTAATTTCCTATCCGCTGATGTAAGAAAATATGGGTGGTTCTATTAAAAAAAAATCAAGTTATCCATGTTTGAAAAAAATTATTTTCGGAGCGATAGAAATTATTGAATTCTAAAAGCAAGGTTTTTGGCAATGAATGAGAATGATGCGCTACCCTTTTCGGAAGTAAAAAACGAAAGCCACATGTCTCTACCGCTATGCGTCTTCGAGATATTGAAAGTTTTCGGAGGCACTGCAAACGTCATTTTTTCTACAAAATGTCAAATAACTCAGAAGCAATGCGACGTAGACCCATAGTATGGTTATTAAGATGACCTTTAAATTCAACGAGGAATTCAAAAATGTAATAATATATGGGTTGTTCTATTTAAAATAACGAAGTTGGCATGAGTTTCAGGTATAACCGGAAGTCCGCCATTTCTGAAAATTTATTTAAAACGTGTAGGTTATGACTGTGGACAACTTTTATATAAGACATTTTTTCGTATTTGTAATAGTAAGGGAGTTATGGAGTAATCCCGCTTAAGTGGGCTACACCTGTATATATATATATATATATATATATATATATATATATATATATATATATATATATATATATATATATATATATATATATACATACATTTAAACCACGTTAAAGGTGATGGTAGAGCTCTAATTAACATCAATTAATCTAAGAACATACTACGAAGTTTCTGTTATTTATGAACGTAATATCAATCAAGTGAAAAGAGGAAATGCATTAGACTGTGTCATCTATAAAGCAAGCACACGAAGAGTTGAGATTTATAAACCACGATGATTTCCTTTTATGTAGCTGGTAATAAAAATTTCTCTAGTTGTTATTTATTCATTTAATTTAGATTAAATTTTACATTTTTTACTTAATGCTATACAATTAAATATACGCTGCAGTATTTTTGGTTGCCTACACTTCTAAACAAAACACCTTTTATTTTAACAATGTATTTATTACCTCTTACATTTTAACTTAACATTTGGCTATTCAAAATTTCTATTCTATTCCTTTATTACACATTTAGCTAGTTATGGATAACACTTTTTGATTGAGTTAACTTTGGTGTTTAGTTGCTGACGCATTCCTAAATAAGTTTCGAATTAATTTTCAATCTTCGCTAGACGGTTCCTTGAAAAGGAATTCTTTCACAAAGACAATAAAGTTTCTACTCGAGAGTGCGGAGTATTCTTTGTTTTCTTCGCTTATTACGGTTTTGAAAGTATACCTTTCATAGAAGTTATCACCAACAGCTCGCCTTCCATCTTATAGCTGGAACTTTACTTGGAACTTTTCATTGACCTCGTAAACTTTCCATTCACCTCGCTGTTGCACTTGCAGTTACTTTCGTCCTGATTATTGTCGTTACCGTTCCATATTTTTTATACAACTAAAAGAAGTTTAAGAGTATACCATCTGCATTTGAATATATTGTAACTTACCTAGAAATTCCACCCTCATACATCTTTGGTTCATCTCGTAAAAAATAACTCATCGTAGAAATCAACAAAAAAGTCAAACCTTTTAATCTAGTAAGATAAGAAAAACTACTAGAATAACTCCTTACTTTCACTGAAACAGTATTTACCTTTAACCTTATCTCAAATCCAACAATGATTATAATTGTTAAAAATAGTGTATTACTTTGTCACTAAATTACTTACGTAATTTTAATTTTTGTGTGAATCGTTCTTTTAACGACAACTGTTTTGTAAACAGCTTGTCGGCATATTTTTACCTTATTCTATCAAACATGCGCACAGTAGTACTTTAGATATTTTCCATATGTTTTATTTATTTTTTTCTTATCGTTCTCTTTCAAGTTTCTTAAATTAAATTTTTGTTAGGACATAACAATTATTCTGAATTTAGATTATCATTTAGCATATTAACTGTTTACGATTTAAAAAAACCTGCTTTATCTTGGAAAGGTCTTTCGAAACTGGACAGGTTCATATTTATCTATAATTATAACTTACTACAAAATAATTCTTTCACATCTTTAACATTTCACGAAATAATTTTGTTTAAACCTATCAACACTCTTTTCTTTTTCCCTATTAGTTTCTCCTTTCTCTTTTCCCACGGAGCTGGGATAACGGTGGGTTCTACTCTTGGGAGCGTCTGCTGTCGCCCTTTCTATCTCTACCGGAACTTTCTTGACCTCGCCCGAACTGTCTGACGCCGGCGATTCCTTACATCAGTAGGTGATCAGTGGCCCATCTCGTTTTTCTCCTTTTTTCTCTCAGCTTCCCATTTCTACACGTAACAAGCTATTGGAAACATGTATACAATAATTTGCCACTAACATCTAACATATTCTTAGGTATTAATGGCATCACTAGTAACTTTCTCCATGGAGCAACACAATATCACTATTTTATTACTTAGACCAAATAGAAAATTCTGCTTATCATTAGTTTTATTTTTGTTTTCGACTTGATCGGTAGTCAAAATGGCTTTCTTCATTAAAGCAGTCAAAGTTTCAGATTCAGTAGAAAATGAAATTTTGCAATAAGCGGAACGTATATCTAAGTTAAAGGGATAATGAGCATCGCGAAGGTTACCTAAAAAGGGGTATGCATCTTTTTCAGTAATATCATTGATTTAGTCAAAATGGACGAGAACGATGGGAATAAGTCAGTAGAAGGCTCAAACACGCCTAATTCTAGCATAGCATTCAACTCTTTATTCGCTATATGTTTGGGAGCAAGAGAAATTAGGTAGTAACGTTGTTAAATTGGTTAAGCAAAAGTTTTTATTTGGTGTTCGGCCAAAATAGTGCAACCTAATTCCGATCAAGAAAAAATTTTCAAGAAGTTTGCTCAAAAGGTGAAAGATCAGAGTAAGAGTTTAAATGACCCTACGAGATAGTACCTAAACATGATTCATTCCTGAATGTCCGTAGACCATTCCTAAAGCCAGGTACGAAGATAATTAATCGCCATTTCTAAAATTAGTTGTTGAGATATTTCCGGAACTACAGCAACACCAACCATACCAGTTTTCGATTCGCTGGTAATTGTTCATAATCTAAAATATGTCCTATACCAGAACAATTCCAATAACTAAGAGTAGAGGGTGACGATGAAGAAAGGCACAACAGCAGTAGAAACATTAGGTTCAGCACGTTTAGACGAATTCTTAGTAGAAGTAGAAGAATCTGTAAAGTTATTAACATAATCTGAGCTTGCTTACGGAACATTTTTCGAGAAGGTGAAAGTTTGAAAGTGTCTATAAAATATTTATTTGGTTTGCCCAAAGTTAAAAGTTGAGTAGTCGAAATAATATCAGTAAGAGTTGAAGCATTTTGGTAGAAAGGTGTTAAATATTGACTCTGATTATTTATTGTTGCAAATTTTCAGAGAGAGGTGTTGATAAACCTTGTATTATAGGAACATAAATAGTCATGGTTTTTGAAGAACCCATAGTACAATTTTTAATTTGATTAAATAAACGTTCGCCATACTTAACATGTAAAAATTCAGATTTGACTAAGCGCAAATTTTCAGAGAGAGGTGTTGATAAACCTTGTATTATACGAACATAAATAGTCATGGTTTTTGAAGAACCCATAGTACAATTTTTAATTTGATTAAATAAACGTTCACCATAGTTAACATGTAAGAATTCAGATTTGAGTAAGCGTACCACACCCTTCCAGGGGTCTAAAGAACTTTTAGAGTACCTTATAAAGGTAGGTCTTCACGTGTTAATATTTCAAGAGCACCAGCAAATATAGTAGATTGAGTTAAACCACGAGAAATACCTAACTCTTCCACATTAATAAGAAAATCCAATTAAGAAGAAATGTTGCCTCCAGAAAATGATAATACACGTTTGAAACCGAAGAGAATGAGCAGATGAAGAAGAAGATACATAAGTAAGTTGGGCCGAAGTGTGCTAATATTCAGAAGATTCACCTGAATCGGCAAAAATTAAAGCAGGGGAAGTCAGTTCGGTATCTGTACGTTTTTAACAATAGTAGTACAACATGGATTAGAAGAAGGTAACTGGGAAAGTTCAGCAAAGGTAGCACGTCTAATGTCTCTACTTTAGACCCAGCATAACACTTAATCGTCTTGAAAAGATGAAAATAAGCCTAAAAGTATCTCCAGAAAGTAATAAATAAATAAATTCAGATAATGCAACACTAGATTGAGTTAAAGCAGCAGCATCTGCATTACATTCGATAAAGTAATCCAAATCAGTGAGAGATGTGCCCAATTTAAGGCATTAGGGACAGCCCAACGTAAAAGATCAAGATTAACATCACTAGACAGAAGAGACTTGAGTTCACATTGAAGCTCGGTTTTATTCAAGAAATTTATGTGTAACTTCCAAACAATCGACATCTTGAAGAATAAAGGCAGCAATTAAAAATTCGTTTATTTCAGAAACATTAGAAAAAAGGAAATAAAATTTGTAGTTACTCAAATTATTGTTCTATTAAATAAGACACAAATTAATGTAAACTGTAAATTTCTACCACGAATGTTAATTTAGAAAACAAGACATCAAAAATTAAAATAACCGAAATTTTAATTCTGCAGAAAGCAGTAGCACATCAAGGTAATTTGTTATTTGTGAACGTTATTGCTTATGTAACGCAACAATTATAAGTAAAACGAAATTAAACGTAGACCGTTGAGCTCAAGGATTTAAGTACTAAATTAAGTAGTCAGTAATTCCAGATATAAGTTTTATGTATGATTAAAGATTTATGACATAACTTCCTACATTAAGCACATATGTTGATATGAAAAACTTGGCCTCCGAGATTGACTCGTTGAAAAAGGTATACAGAAGCCCTTATTCCATGTAAACAGTGCGTTGGATTATACCCCAATTGACTTGAGAATTTCAGTATGGTGTTTTTCAATTCAGTATATTTATTAGAAAAGCTATCTTACAAAATTACATTCTAATTTTACCAGTAGATGTCGTTAATTTTTATGAAATTTACATAATTATAAGTCTAAGTTAATTTCAGTGTAGAAATAAGAAAGTAAAGATACATAACCATGAGTTAAATAATCTTTACTTACAGTCAAAGTATTACGTACTCTGCCCAAAATTGTTTCAAAAGAAAGATGTGAATGTAGACTAAAGTAAAAGAAATCGAGTTACGCTCGTTAAGTGTGTCTGACTACATAAAAAATTAAAACTATTAATATGTGCTTAGATTGATTGTAATTTAATTTTAGACTTGTATTGTTCATTATTTTATCTGTGTATTTTTGATATTAGATTACTCAAAATTTGTCTTAATACGTTAACCTCAATTTACTTGAAGGCGTTGTGCTGCATTACAAAACGGCAAGTAGTATTCACTGAAACATCATTGGTAGAGGTTTCGTGCGCAAATTGTAGCAGCTTTATTTATCAGTATTTTGTGTTCTAATATTATGGGTATAGGAAAGTTTACCATCCGAAAGAAAATGTAACAATATGTACTGCGGAGAATGTGAAGACTAGTTCTTTTTAACCAGAGTACGTAGTTATTAACATCACATAACAAACCATACGTTTGGAATCTTTCATTACTAATATATTAAAATTGTCCTATAATACAAGTTACTCATACTTTGTCATTTTCACTTTTAAATTAGTATAACAACTCAACATTTTGTTAGTCTCTCTAATAATATTCCTTGGGCACGGACACAAGAGGCTGTAGCGAGTAGATGGCATTCTATATCTCAACATACCACCATTGATTTAGTATCGTTAATAGAAATCATAAAATACATATTTGATTCCACCTACTTCACACATGATGGTAACTTCTACTCTACAGGGAATATTAGGCGTTCCAATGGCGGCTATCATTAGCCCAATCCTCAGTCCGTTTGTAATGGACACCCTCTTATATCGGATCCTTCCACAGCTTCCGTTCACACCTCCTTTCATCAAAAAATATGTAGACGATATAATATGCACCATTCCGGTAGACCAAATAGATAGTACTTTGAATATACGGTTCAAAATATACAGTTTACAGCCGAGGTAGAGAATGATAGAAGCGCGGTGCACTTTCTGAATACCCTACTTGTTAGGGATGGGTTGAACATCATTAGATTCGACTGGTACCAAAAAATTACACACTCTGGTCGTTATTTAAATTATAGAAGCTACCATCCTTTCAAATATAAGATTTGTTGCTAAAAGCTATTAAATACAGAATTTCCACTATCTCTGGTGCCCACTAGTAATCTTAGGAAGTTATCGAGACCGTTCATTGAAAATCCTTACCCCACGACCCTGTTCAATAAAATTCTTCCCTCACAGGAAGATCGTGCTATGCGACTTCATACCAATACATCACCTGCAACAATTACTGACTCCCCACAACCCGCTCAGGTTATACAAAATAACATTTAGAAAGTGTCACAGGGCAAATGAAACATGCTTTAAAACCGTTAGCTCCCTGTTCTGTCCACTTAAGGATAGAACACACTTCTACTATTTTCTAACATTGTGTATGCAATAAATTGCGCAGAATGCTCCGGTATGTACATTGGACAAACCTCTCAATTTCTAAAAGGTAGGATCTCTGGCCATAAGTCTGACAGAAAGTATAAAAGGTTGGGATGTCAATTAGCAGCTCATTCTGTAGAGAATAACCACCCTTTCGACTTTGACAATCCAAAAAACTTAGCAAAAGGAAAAAAACTCACAAAACGACTGTTGTAAGTCAAAACCTTTATAAAACTATGTATTCTGACCTCAGTAAAATTTTAGATTTAGTCCCGATGAAGAAATAAAATTGTGTTCGAAATATCGACCATAATAACTGGTTACTGAACACTTAATAATTGTAGTTGATGATACTTTATACCATTCCTGCCACTTACGGCGTTCACCAACAGGGGCAAGAAAGGGTGATATATCTTAATGGTTAATCCCAAAAAATAAGATATTGAAAGAAAGCTTATTTAAGCCAGCACCCCTAACCGTTGCGAACCCACAGTAGAAAAAGCATTTCAAATATGCGAACTGCGAAATGGTTTCTAGAAGACGAGTACCATCTTAAGATTACCACGTTATAACTGTTAGCTGAACCCAGTACAACTAGAATACGCTCTGATAACGGAGTGTAGACATTATGTTCGTTCTATTAATTGCACGAAATAGAGTGACTTCGAATAATTGTAAAAACTGCATATAATACACTTTAACAGTACAAAAAGGTATGTGTGCACTTGTTGACATTGTCGAGAACGTGATCAAACCCACAAATCTACAAATGAAGGTTCTGTGGAGGAAAAATTTATAGTTATATTAGGATAATGTGAAACTGTTGGTATGCTTAACTTAACTACGCTTATTTCAGTTACAAGTTTTACTAATTATTAGGAATTTGGTACTAAACATACGTAATTAAGTATAAATTTGCTAATTAAGTTATAATTTTATTGATTATTCAAAATTATAATTTTTAGTAGAAAGTAGTAAAAACATATTTTTTGTTTATACACAATTGATTTGTGATAAGTAAATGAAATGGTTTTGTAAGTGAATTATCAATTCACGACATTTGGTGTACAGTGCATCCCATTTTGGTTGAGACAGCCAGATATCTCGGTTGTTGTTGAAGATAGAACCTTCCGGTTTCCGCGGTCCTGTGCCACTTTTTTGTGAAACTCAAGATGGCCTAAACGGATATAAAGGTGTTTTTGAAAATACGCACTTTTTGGATCCCCTCCATATCTAAGAAGTTTCTCAGCGATAATGTCAAATTGAAAACTTGTCCCATAGAGAATTTTACGTAGAATCCAGGGGCGCACTCAATTTTTTTTCGGGGTATCGTTATGGAGATAAGACTCAAACTTATAATTTTTTCAATGGAACACCCTGTATTTTATTATCTCATTGAATTACTTATTTTTTTTCCTTCGAAATGATATATAATATGTAAACATGAGGTTTTCAAAAATGCTCCAAAATTACTAAAACATTGAATTTTAATAGAGTGCCATGGATTTCAAAGTTTTACTACAGGGATTATTATTTGTGATTGTTTTATAGTAGGTCATGGATGCTACAGACACTGTTGTTGACCTTTGGAGCATTGTTTTATCAAGTGACTGTGGAGAAATCAACTGTCATGATAAATTTTGATGCGTTTTATTGTGTTTGTGTTTGGCGATTTTGTTAATTTTATAATGGCTGAAAGATTTTTTCAGAACAATGAAAAGTATATCATACAATGTTTGAATCAATGCCATGAAAATGTTGACGAAACATTAGAATTATATTTAAATAGGTAAACTAGTAATTTACAATAAGAGATTATATGACATATTGTTTTTAAAACGTTAGATATCCAGAGAGGCGTCAACCTAGTCGAGCAACGATATATCGACTAAAGAATAATCTACTAAATTATGGTGCGTATTCTAAACCACGACCTAAGACGTATAACAAGGAAAATAATGAAGTGGATGAAATCAATGTCTTAGCCAGCGTCCGTGTCTCTCCTCAGACTTCTTGTACAAAGTAAGAAAATAACTCTGGCGCTCCCCGATCACGGGTACAAAGGATTTTAAAAAAACACAAATTGAAACCCTACAAAGTGAATATTGTCCAGCATTTTGTAAGGTTGTGTTGACGCACCCTGTATGTAAGAGGTTATAATGACGTGTATTACGTGTTTTGAGTACGGGTGTATTGAGTTTGAACGGAAAATTTTTTTTTTGTGTATATGCATAATGTATGTGGGTGGATGATACGCCACTGGCAATTTAGGAGAAATATCATTCAGTATGCAGATACGTGTATTTGAATGTTATAGAAACATTTGTGTTGGAATAAATAGATTCTGATGAATGTAAATATGAAGAGAAATGTGTCGATGGGACGATAATGTTTTGCCACTGTTGACTACTGAACAAGGAATGGAATGTTGGAGGATAAAGGAGTAATGTTGGCCGGAAGATGTGAATGTATAAGTATGAATGTTTTAGGAAATATGTAGAGAAAGATTTGGTATGTTTAATTGTTGATTATAGAAAGTTCTCGTAATGTTGTGCAATCAGTTTTGAGAATACATGTACGTATATGGGTTTTGAGACCTTAGACTGTATTTATTTTTGCAAATGTTGCGGAAGGAGGATGAGCGCATGTAAGAGATAAACGTTGAAAGTTGTGTAATGGTCCAGAGTGGCCACTGAATGAATGTGATGACGAGAAATGGCTTCTCCATAATGTAATTCTAAAATTTGCAGGTAAGAACAAACATGGCGATGTATTGTAATTACAAGCGTGTTTGTGCAGAGGGTAGCATCAGTCGGCACTAAGAAAGTTTGAGTGAATACTATTGGTGAATATAGCAAGGAAGTAAGACATGTTTAAAGACGGATGGCTTGAGGTATAAATAGGAAAGTCAGAGATTGACGGGAGTTTTTGGCTTTTTGGTGAGAGCTCGGTGGAAGACGCGCGTGCGAGGTGAAGTGTGACCTCAGAATAGGTTAAGTTGGAGTTATATTTGTGAATAATATTGAAGGCAGTCATTGTTTAAACAACTGCGTAACCCAAAGGGATGAATCGTATAAGACATTCATAAATAAAACAGTTAATAAAATTGAGATTGAAGATAAAATCAGTTTTTTTCTTCAAGGAAAAAAAATGCGTAAGCAGTTTTGTAATAAGATAACAGTTGTTACGTTATAGTGTTGAGTGCGGCGCGTGTGCTTGTAATGATCCTTAGTTAAAATTATTTATAGGACCACCTTTAAGTGAACGAAATATTCGTAGTAAATTGAGCCAATGTTAAAGTAATTTTATATTACATTAAGAGTTTATTTGTGTAAGGAAGGGCTAAATTGTCCTAAAGGTTGCAAGAAACCAAACGTGTACAGATTATTACGGTTTATTGGAGTAATAACCTCGTATAGTTGGACTATTCGCGAGTACCGAAAGGAATAAGTGTTTGTGAAATTGTGAAGTACTTGTTATGTGCCTTCAGGCAATCTAAGGATACACATGGACTACAAATAATTGGTTTACGGGAAGAGAGAAGAAAGAAAAGCGAAGGATGAGTGGACAGCCTTTAAGTAAGAATTACATTTAAGAACTTTGAAAACTCAGTTGAGCACGATTATCTTTTTGGGTAGTTTTATTTGCGTATTGTTGTGTAATTTTTATTTAATTAATTAGTGTTGAAGGAAAAAGGTAATCGATCTCGAGTTATGTTGTATTGGCTGTTTTAGTAGTAAGAATTTTTGCAGAAACGCAAATTTGTATTGACAGTGGTTTTTCAACCACGCTGTTGTAGTGTATGTAACCATTTGTTTATTATTTGGTGCAGGACAATATATATTTATCGTTAACTTTTATTCTGTTGTTTATTTAGCCAGTTATGAGATACATTTGTGACGTTTACTTAATTGGTGACCTAGTTTTCGACAATTTAAATGTAGACTTTGCATATTTTGGTTTTAAGATTAACGAACAACCTGAAAGGTTATATTTGCCAGGTTAATTTTAAAAAGAAGATTTTCATGTTAGTTTCGTTTAACTCAGTACACTAATGACGGATCAGCTGTTGATTTAAAAATTTTATTAAGTATAACTAAGAGATGGAGTTTTGAGAACTTACATATTTACGAATGTCCCATACGATTCAGAGGTATCATAAAGGAACAATTATTAAGCCGATGACATTGGTTTTCTTTTGATTAGGAATTTTAAAAATTAATTATCGACCATTGAATAAAGAACTATTTTATTCATTAATAAGTAGAAATTTTACTTTATATGTATACGAGGGATACGTAGAAAATATTCAGTTAACGTGTTATAATTTTGGTATTCTGGATGTACAGGGTACAATCAGGAAGTTTGTGACGACCCGTGTATTTCAGATTTTTTTTTTATAACTGTTGGTTACGTGAATGCAGTTAAATTTGAGTGATAAATTTTGTTTTGGAAATTTTGGTTTACGAGGCGTATTCAAAAAGTTTCTAATAACCTGGGTAGTTTGAGTTTGAGTTGAATTGTTTGGGACGAGTGGTTGTTTTAGGACCCTCGTGTAAGAGTTTACTGAGTAAGCACAATCCTACTTTCCACAATCAAGTAGGGTTAATTAACACCCAGCTTAAGACAATTATTTTAGCAAAGTTTCGATTTTGGTGGCGCCTGTAGACATGTTTTCCCGGACTGAGCTGTTTGAATATAGGTGTAAGGAGTTTGAGCGTATTAATCATTCATTTTACTTCTTATTTCGACCACGCCCATCTCCCTGTTAGCTGGCTTGGCAACCCGCTTACATTAGTAAGCATACACGACGCCTAGTGCGGTTTGGACGTGTAACAATTTATACCCTGGTGATGCAGCGAGGCGTGTAAATTTCTGTAATTGGCTTTGAACCAAACTCGAAAGGACAATAATTTTGCGAGTAAGGTCATGTGGTCAGACGAAGCCCTTATAAGCAGTGCCGGTTTATTTAATAGGCAAAATACAAGGCACTGGTATGATGAAAACCAACACCTAATTTTTGAGCATCAATAACAGGGACATCAATAAAATACCGCATTTTTGAAGGGGCTCTCAACGCGAATAGGTACTTGGCAATTTTAGAAGAAGTAATACCAGAATTCCTGGAGAATGTTCCCCTCGCCTATCTTAATGCCATTTACTTCCAACAAGACGGTGCCCCTGCCCACAATTCGAGGTTGATTGTGTCGTTTTTAGAAGAAACTTTCCAGGACCATTGGATTGGAACAAATGGACCCATTGGGTGGCCTGCAAGGTCACCTGATTGGTCAGTGTTGTACTTTCTTTGTGGGGTTTTTGAAAAATAAAATATACGGTAAGAGGCACAATAATATTGAAGAACTTCGTGCAACAACAGAGGCAGTTTTCCAGAATTTACAAAATCGGCCTTTCATAATTTTAAATGCATTAAGAAGTATTAAGAAATTGTGTCAATTGTGTGTTAGAGAAAATGGACATCAATTTGAACAATTCAATGAATAAGTTACCGAATAATTTCGAAATGAAATAGTATGAGTAAATATTTAATTAGTTGCTTATTCTACATTATGAACTTTTTATTACTATTTATTTGTTGCTATTAGTTACCTACGTTTTCTGGTTTGTTAGTGAACTAGTGTTAGTATTGTTCTTGTTCCTTTCATGGAAAAATCACAAGTAGTATTTCTTCAATTTGAACTTTTTTTGTATGAAAAATCCATAACCTACTATTAAAAATCAATGTTTTAGTGATTTTGGAGCATTTTTGAAGAATTTATGTTTATATATTATATATCATTTTGAATGAAAAAAAATAAGGAATTTAATGTGGTGATAAAATACAGGCTGTTCCATTGAAAAAATCATAAGTTTGAGTCGGTATCTCCATAACCATACCCCGAAAAAAAAAATTGAGTGCGCCACTGAATTCTACATAAAATTCTCTATGGGATAAGTTTTCAATTTGACGTTATCGCTGAGAAACTTCATTGATATGGAGGGGGTCCAAAAAGTGTGAATTTTCAAAAACGCCCTGTAACTTATGAACGAAAGAAGTTAGGAAAAATCCGTTCAGGACATCTTGATTTTCACAAAAAAGTGGCACAGAACCGCGAAAACCGCAAGGTTCTATCTTCAACAACAACCGAGATACTTGGCTGTCTCAACCAAAATGGGATGCACTCACTGTACAGTTATTAAACGTAATTCATTGCAAAGCTATTCCAGAGGTTGAAATTTTAAATTCCATTGGTACGCTTCAATTAGAAAATGATGTCAGGTGTAGATACATTAATTGTAGTAATTAAACGATATGTAATTTAAATTGTGAAATGAATATTATGGAATTATAGACAAAAACTAAGTTCAAATAGCTTAAAATTATTTTATTCACAACTCGATAAATGAAACACTAACTGTCTAACTGAAGATAAGAAAGCAACAACGCACAGTAGAAATTTTAATTAGTCAAAATTTACTTACAATTTTTGTGGGCAGTATTCTCACTTATTTATTTATTAATCTACTATTTTACGTTGTAATTTTAAAGATTTTTAATTGGGGCAGTTATAGTTTTTGACTGTGCATTTCTGTTCAATCGTGCCATTACTATTTCGACATTGCATGATTTATAACCTCTACGGTAAATTGCGAATCCCATTTAATTACAAAACCTTCATTAAACGGAATTAGCAAAAAATGGTATTCATGCCGTACGTAGTTTTTTTTTTTTAATTAA
The DNA here is from genome assembly GCA_036346205.1 of Vesta saturnalis. NCBI lineage: Eukaryota > Metazoa > Arthropoda > Insecta > Coleoptera > Lampyridae > Vesta > Vesta saturnalis. The sequence continues at coordinate 1,425,569 of JARFJB010000417.1, forward strand.
ATCAGATAGAACGTTTTAACAGAATGCACAGTGTTACTAAAAATGTCCAATAAATTGACGTGCTACTAATACACGTTAATTAAGCTGATCAAAATAAAATAAAATTTTCATATATTCAAGGGATACGCATTTTTAATCATGTGGGTAGATGATTTATGCCTTTGATCCTATTTAATGTTACATTTGTGTATTAAATTGAAACGTATAAAGGACGTTAATTAAAATTTACAATTAAAAAACATAGTAAGCATTAATTTGTAAAGAACGCTTTCTGTAGTTAAATATTTACCACCTTTGTAGCTATATATTCAAATAAACAAATATATGCTTTAATCAGCGCTAATTTATGAATAGTACAATCTTTAATCATAGTTAGATCTGAACAGTGAATTACGTATGTACACTGTGTCTCTTGAATTTCTGGACATAGGGAATTCCCATGTTAAAATGAACTATTGTAAATATTGGCTCTCCTAATTATTTTACAGTAAAATGTCAAATGTAAAACTTCTTAAGGAAAAAAGGCTGCTTCTTATGTTACAATTGCATTTACATTTGGTTCATCCGTTTTCGAGAAAATTAGGAAAAACTTAAGGGCTTTTTCGTAACCGGTAACGTTAATAAGCCATGTAAGTGTCAGGATAAATACAATAAGGAGCACAAATAAAATAAGTCTGTTATAAACAAGAAGATGATATTCTAAATAAACAAATTAATTATGAAAATTGGAAAATAACTAACAAAAATCATCATTTCTACTATTTGATCATGTGTTCAAATAAATCTCCGTTTGCAGCTAAACAATATCCAAGTCGATCATAGAACTCTCGCGGAACGTTTGCGAGCATGTACTGGGAGACTTCGTGGCAAGGAATATATTCCTGAGCTTAAAATTTTTCAAGTTCAATTTTAGAGCTGTAATCCTGGTCAAAAGATTGTACTTTTTCCAATTGTATGGTGTGTTGCCTAACCTATGTATAGAGACGCCTTAAAGGCTTTTTCGTAACTGGTCAAGGTTGCTTTGTTTTAGACAGACAATGCTAACAATAATTATTAATTGTCATTGTAAATTATTCATTGTTCAAAAACAATTCATTCATCATTAAAACTTTATTTGGGACAGATTATTACTTTTTAAAGAAAAATTTGTTTATAAAAATAAATTATTACACCATTGAAGAAAAAGTAAAATTTATTGAATGGCATTACTCTGGCAATTCACTTAGAAATATCAGATTTTTGTACTCGGCTAGTTATCAAAACCGGCAAATTCCAAGTCCAGAAACAATTTCAAAAATTATCAACTTATTCAAATCTACCGGTAACGTTAATAAGCCATGTAATTGTCAAGATATTAAACCTCTGGGGCAAAATGACAGAGATTTGAGTGTGTTACTTAATGTTGTTGTGAAGATAAGAATAAAAGTGTGAGACAAATTGGGTGCAGTTTAGGAATATCTCACAGTACCGTCCATCGAATTTTGAAGCGACAAACTCCAGTGTTCAAGTCTTTCAAGTATAGCTTGCAGCAGGAAATTTTTGATGAAGATAAACTCATAACATAACATTCGTTACTGGAATACTGAAAATTTGCATTTATCAATAAAGAGTAGATGTCAATATCGCAACACAATTAATGTATGGATTGGCATACTGGGCCATAGATTAATAGGTCCTTTCTTTATTGATGGTACGTTGACTGGAGAGCGTCATCTTCAGTTGCTTCAAGAAGAAATTGGCCCAGCGCTGTTAGACTTGAACCTGGAGGAAGACATTTGGTACCAGGACGATAGGTGTCCAGCACACAATAGTGTAATCGTACGTGAGTTTCTACACTTCACGTTTCCCGGCTGTTGGATAGGTCGGTACCATAAACTGGCCAGTACGCTCCCCTGATTTGGCTCCCTGTGACTTTTTCCTCTGGGGTTATTTAAAAAACAAATTATACAACAGTGAAAACTCGTTTAACAGTCTGATCGACTTAAAAGAAGTAATCTTAGCAAACAGCCACGAAGTCTCCCAGTACATGCTCGCAAACGTTCGGCGAGAGTTCTATGATCGACTTGGATATTGTTTAGCTGCAAACGGAGATTTATTTGAACACATGATCAAATAGTAGAAATGATGATTTTTTGTTATTTATTTTCCAATTTTCATAATTAATTTGTTTATTTAGAATATCATCTTCTTGTTTATAACAGACTTATTTTATTTGTGCTCCTTATTGTATTTATCCTGACACTTACATGGCTTATTAACGTTACCCGTTACGAAAAAACCCTTAAGTCTTTCCTAATTTTCTCGAAAACGGATGAACCAAATGTAAATGCAATTGTAACGTAAGAAGCAGCCTTTTTTCCTTAAGAAGTTTTACATTTGACATTTTACTGTAAAATAATTAGGGGAGCCAATATTTACAATAGTTTATTTTAACATGGGAATTCCCTATGTCCAGAAATTCAAGAGACACAGTGTATATGAGATGCTGTATTAGGAACAGCTCTTATGTTTGGTAAATTCTCCGTTAGAAAACCAACAGGTTTGAGTTTTATCTTAAAACATCATTTATCCAATATTCTAAGTTTAATCTAAGTCTAACAATGCAGAGCACGAGCGAATGTGCGTACGTACACCAATAAACATTTAAGACGGTGTAACTATTAGACAGCTGATCTTCACCGTTAAACAGTTAAAACAGTGTGGTTGTGCGTGTGCGTGTGCATGTGGGTGTTCGTGTGCGTGTGCGTGTGTGTGGGCGTGTGAGGAGATATCTAGCTACGTATTTCAAATACATAGAAATACCTGCATATAAATCTTATAATCATAAATTACTCATGTTCTATATAATTTTTTGATAGGGGGCGTAATTTGGCGACAAAAAATTCCTAAGGTGGAATTTAAGTGTTTATTCAGATTTTTGCAATATCTGAATTACGGTTAATTTTGTAAGAAAATGTGCAGATATATGTATTTTAAAAATAATTTAATTCGAAGCCAAATGAGCCTTAAAAACCAGTTAAATGAAATTTAAAATCCATACTTTTATTAAGTGGGTGGCTTTGTTAGCATCTATCTAACATAAATGCTTAAACATCCATCTGACATAAATTATTGACACTGTTTTTAAAATGTTACCTTTTTTCTTTATGAACGTATTACAATAGAAGTTGCATAAACATCTTAAAAAATACAATTTTATTGCTTTTGACACTACATCTGCCGTATCGGTCATTTTGACCGTTTTAACCTTTCGGGCTTTTCCAATTTTCTAATATTTCAAAATTTCGAGTTGTGGCTTTTATAATTTTCATAAAATAATCCAGACATTACATTACCAGGATGTTTTTCGATTTCTTTGATTTTTTAATTTTTTTCACGATCCTATACCTAAAACTGCCGAACGCATGTTCGTAAAGTAAAGTATTTTTTAGTAGAATTCAGGAACATGCCGCTTGTCATAGTTATCTCCAAAGATAACTTCGCATTTGTATATTAAAGATTGGGAGTAGGTGTTCTATTTAACAACATGTAACTTTGGTCACTCCCGGTATATACATTTATTGCAGATAACTATTTAAAAAAAGTTAAAATTCCGATCAGTATGAAGAACTTTTGTTTAAAAAAAATGTTTGTACTCAGTTTAATTTCTCATGAAAGGGCATAGGTCATACTAAACGTGCCCCACCGATACTCGATATAATTATAAACCATTTAAAAAAATGTTATATATGTATTTGAATGTAAACGTAGCAGCTTGAGTATCACTGCCTAAACATTTTAAATGGAATTATGTTAACACCTAGTCCTACAAGGTTTAGCACAAAAATTGAATGTATCAAACCCTTATGTGCCATATTTATTCCAGTAACCCAATTATACATGTTGGTGTGTGGTGTGTGTGTGTGTGTGTGTGGTGTGGTTGGGGTGGTGTTGGTGTGGGTGTGGTGTGCATGTGTGTTTGTGTGGGTGTGGTGTTGGTGGGTGTGTGTGGGTGTGTGTGTGGTGTGTGTGTGGTGTGTGGTGTGGTGTGTGTGTGGGTGGTGTGTGTGGTGTGTGCGTGTGTGGTGTGTGGTGTGTGTGTGTGTGTGTGTGGTGTGTGGTGTGTGGTGTGTGCCTAAAAACTTTAATAAACTGTTACGTTCATAAGGGCCATTTTAGTATTTGAATCATTTCCCATTCGTACGTGTAGGTTTTCCAATCAACTTTTATGTGTGCGAGTGAGTGAGTGAGTAAGTGAATGATTGAGTGAGTGAGTAAGAGTGAGTGAGTGAGTGTGAGTGAGTGGGTGAGCGAGTGGTGAAGAGTGAGTGAGTGAGTGCGTGAGCGAGTGAGTGAGTGAGAGAGTGAGTGAGCGAGTGGGTGTGAATGTGTGAGGTGTGTGTGTGTGAGTGTGAGTGTGAGTGTGAGTGGGTATGGGTGTGGGTGTGTGTGTGGGTGTGGGTGTATATGTGTGTGCGTGTGTGCGTGTGTGCGTGTATGTGTGTGCGCGTGTGCGTGTATCGGTGTGTGCGCGTGTGCGTGTGTGCGTGTGTGCATGGGTGCGTGTGTATATGTGTGCGTGTGTGCGTGTATGTGTGTGCGCGTGTGCGTGTATCGGTGTGTGCGCGTGTGCGTGTGTGCATGGGTGCGTGTGTATTGTGTGCGTGTGTGCGTGTGTGCGTGTGTGCGTGTGTGCGTGTGTGCGTGTGTGTGTGTGCTGTGTGCGTGTGTGCGTGTGTGCGTGTGTGCGTGTGTGCGTGTGTGGCGTGTGCGTGTGTCGTGTTGCGTGGTGCGTGTGTGCGTGTGTGCGTGTGTGCGTGTGTGCGTGTGTGCGTGTGTGCGTGTGTGCGTGTGTGCGTGTGTGCGTGTGTGCTGTGTGCGTGTGTGCGTGTGTGCGTGTGCATGTGTGCGTGTGTGCGTGTGTGCGTGTGTGCGTGTGTGCTGTGTGCGTGTGTGCGTGTGCGTGTGTGCTGTGTGCGTGTGTGCGTGTGTGCTTGTGTGCATGTGTGCGTGTGTGCGTGTGTGTGTGTGCGAGTGTACATGTACGTGTGTGCGTCTGTACGTGTGTGCGTATGTGCGTGTGTACGTGTGTGCGTGTGTGCGTGTGTATGTGTGTGCGTGTATGCATGTGTGCATGTGTGCGTGTGTGCGTGTGTGCGTGTATGTGTGTGCGCGTGTGCGTGTATCGGTGTGTGCGCGTGTGCGTGTGTGCGTGTGTGCATGGGTGCGTGTGTGCGTGTATGTGTGTGCGCGTGTGCGTGTATCGGTGTGTGCGCGTGTGCGTGTGTGCATGGGTGCGTGTGTATGTGTGCGTGTGTGCGTGTATGTGTGTGCGCGTGTGCGTGTATCGGTGTGTGCGCGTGTGCGTGTGTGCATGGGTGCGTGTGTATGTGTGCGTGTGTGCGTGTGTGCGTGTGTGCGTGTGTGCATGGGTGCGTGTGTATATGTGTGCGTGTGTGCGTGTGTGCGTGTGTGCGTGTGTGCGTGTGTGCGTGTGTGCGTGTATCGGTGTGTGCGCGTGTGCGTGTGTGCATGGGTGCGTGTGTATGTGTGCGTGTGTGCGTGTGTGCGTGTGCGTGTGTGCTGTGTGCGTGTGTGTGTGTGCTGTGTGTCGTGTGTCGTGTGCGTGTGTGCGTGTGTGCGTGTGTGCGTGTGTGCGTGTGTACGTGTGCGTGTGCTGTGTGCGTGTGTGCGTGTGTGCGTGTGCGTGTGTGCGTGCGTGTGCGTGTGTGCGTGTGTGCGTGTGCGTGTGTGCGTGTGTGCGTGTGGCGTGTGTGCATGTGTGCGTGTGTGCGTGTATGCGGTGTGCGTGTGTGCGTGTGTGCGTGGTGCGTGTGTGCGTGTGCGGTGTGCGTGTGTGCGGTGTGCGTGTGTGCGTGTGTGCTTGTGCATGTGTGCGTGTGTGCGGTGTGTGTGTGCGGTGTACATGTACGTGTGTGCGTCTGTACGTGTTGGTTGTGCGTGTGTACGGTGTGCGTGTGTGCGTGTGTGTGTGTGCGTGTATGCATGTGTGCATGTGTGCGTGTGTGCGGTGTGCTGTGTGTGTGCGCGTGTGCGTGTATCGGTGTGTGCGCGTGTGCGTGTGTGCGTGTGTGCATGGGTGCGTGTGTATGTGTGTGCGTGTGTGCGTGTATGTGTGTGCGCGTGTGCGTGTATCGGTGTGTGCGCGTGTGCGTGTGTGCATGGGTGCGTGTGTATATGTGTGCGTGTGTGCGTGTGTGCGTGTGTGCGTGTGTGCGTGTGTGCGTGTGTGCGTGTGTGAGTGTGTGCGTGTGTGCGTGTCGTGTGTCGTGTGCGTGTGTGCGTGTGTGCGTGTGTGCGTGTGTGCGTGTGTGCGTGTGTGCGTGTGTGCGTGTGGTGTGTGCGTGTGTGCGTGTGTGCGTGTGTGCGTGTGTGCGTGTGTGCGTGTGTGCGTGTGTGCGTGTGTGCGTGTGTGGGTGTGTGCGTGTGTGCGTGTGCGTGTGTGCTTGTGTGCATGTGTGCGTGTGTGCGTGTGTGGTGTGTGTGTGCGAGTGTACATGTACGTGTGTGCGTCTGTACGTGTGTGCGTATGTGCGTGTGTACGTGTGTGCGTGTGTGCGTGTGTGTGTGTGCGTGTATGCATGTGTGCATGTGTGCGTGTGTGCGTGTGTGCGTGTACGTGTGCGTGTGTGCGGGTGTACGTGCGTGAATGAGCGAGTGAGTGAGTAAGTGAGATAGTGAGAGCGGGTGAGTGAGTGAGTGAGTGAGAGAATGAGTGAGTAAGTGGGTGAGTGAGGAAGTGAGTAACTGATTAAGTGAGTGAGCGACAGGAACAGTGAGTGAGTGAGCGTGTGAGTGAGTGAGTTAGTGAGGGCGTGAGTGGGTGGGTGCGTAAGTGAGTGAGTGAGTGAGCGAGCGTGTGTGTATGAGTGTGAGTGTGAGCATGAGTGTGAGTGTGAGTGTGAGTGTGAGTATGAGTGTAATTGAGTGTGCGAGTGTGGGAGTGTGAGTGAGTGTGAGTGAGGGAGTGCGGGTGTGTGTGTGTGCGTGTATGGGTTTGTGGGAGAGTGGGTGTGTGTTGATGTGTGTAGGTGTGTGTGTGTGCGGGTGTGCGTGTGGGTGTAGGTGTGAGAGTGCGTGTCTGCCTGTCTGCATGTGTGCCTGTGTGCGTGTGTGTGTGTGCGTGTGTGCGTGTGTGCGTATGAGTGTGTGCGTGTGTGCGTGTGTGCGTGTGTGCGTGTGTGCGTGTGTGCGTGCATGCGTGTGAGCGTGTGTGCGTGTGTTAGTGTGTGCGTGTTTTCATGTGTGCGTATGTTTGTGTATACGTGTGTGCGTGTGTGCATGTGTGCGTGTGTGCGCGTGTGCGTGTGTGCGTGTGTGCGTATGTATGTGTGTGTTCGTGTGTCGTGTGTCCGTGTGTGCGTGTGTGCGTGTGTGCGTATGTGCGTGTGTGCGTGTGTGCGTTTGTGCGTGTGTGCGTGTGTGCGTGTGTACGTGTGTGCGTGTGTGCGTGTGTGCGTGTGTGTGCGTGTGCATGTGTGCGTGTGTGCGTGTGTGCGTGTGTGCGTGTGCGCGCGTGTGTGCGTGTGTACGTGTCTGCGTGGGTGCATGTGTGAGTGTTGCGTGGGTGCGTGTGTGTATGTGTGTGCGCGTGAGAGTGTTTGCGTGTGTGCGTGTGTACACGTGTGCGCGTATTCGTGTGTGCGTGTGTGTGTGCGAATGCGCGTGTGTGCGCGTATGCATGTGTGCGTATGTGCGTGTGTGCATGTGTGCGTGTGTGCGTATGTGCGTGTGTGCGTGTTTGCATGATAGCGTGTGTGCGTGTTTGCGTGTGTGCGTGTGTGCGTGTGTGCGGGTGTGCGTGTGTGCGTGTGTGCGAGTGTACGTGTGTGCGCGTCCACGCGTGTGCTTGCGTGCGTGTGTGCGTGTGTGCAAGTGCGCCGGTGTCTGTGTGCGTGGTGCGCGTATGTATTTGTGCGTGTGAGCGTATGTGCGTGTGTGAGTGTGTGCGTGTGTGCGTGTGCATGTGTGCGTGTGTGCGTGTGTGCGTGTGTGCGTGTGGTGAGTGTGGGTCAGCGTGTGTGTGGTGGTGCGGTGCATCGTGGTGTGCTAGTGAGTAGCGTGGTGCGGTTGAATTTGTGCGTGTGAGCGATGTGCGTGTGTGAGTGTTGCTGTGTGTTGCTGTGTGAACGTGTGGCGTGTGTGCGTGTGTGCGTGTGTGTAGTGTGAGTGTTGTGATATGTATGTGGTTAGCGTGTGTGTGTTGTGTGGTGTGTGATGTTGTGATGTTGTGTTGTGTGTGTGTTGGTGTTAGTGTGTGTGTCGTTGATGTGTGTGTGTGTGTTGTGTGTGTTGTGTTGTGTTGTGTTGTGTTGTGTTGTTGTTATTGTATGTTGTGTTGTGTTTGTGTTGTGTTGTGTTGTGTTGTTTGTGTTGTGTTTGTGTTTGTGTTGTGTTGTGTTGTTGTGTTGTGTTGTGTTGTGTTGTGTTGTGTTGTGTTGTGTTGTGTTGTGTTGTGCTGTGTTATGTTGTGTTGTGTTGTGTTGTGTTGTGTTGTGTTGTGTTGTGTTGTGTTGCGTTGTGTTGTGTTCTGTTGCGTTGCGTTACATTTGTTGTGTTGTGTTGTTTTGCGTTACGTTGCGAATCGTTACGCTGCGCAGTGATGCGTTGTTTGCGTTTCGTTGCGTTGCGGTGTGTTCTGTTTTGATAAGGTGTTCCTCCTGGAGCTGGTTAGATTTTGAAGGAAATTCAGTGGTAGATATGGAGGCTTGTTTTTGCTTTTATCAAATACTTGTCCTAAAAATATGATTACTAAATTTGCCATTACTTTTAATTCCCATGTTGTAGTTTGGACGGTGGTGTGCTTTTCCAAACTAGACATCTCTAGCATAATTAGGCAATCGCATTCATAATAAGTTCATTACGCGTCCATCCTATGAATCTCTCTCAAAATTTCAAAAAGCATGCGCACCCATGCACACACGCACACCCACTCACACGCACACACACTCACACACAAACACACACACAGTGTGTGTGCATGTACGCATACACATACACACACATAGACACACAGATACGCATGTTCACGGTAACACAGACACACAGACACACAGACACAGGCACACAGACACACAGACACACAGACACACAGACACACAGACAGACAGGCACACAGACACGCAGAGACACAGACATACAGAAACACAGACACACAAGCACACAGACACACAAGCACACAGACACACAGACACACAGACACACAGACACAGACACACAGACACACGAACACACACGACACAGACACAGACACCGACACAGACACACAGACACACAGACACACAGACACAGACACACAGACACACAGACACACACACACACAGACACACAGACACACAGACACACAGACACACAGTCACACAGACACACACAAACACAGACACTCAGACACACAGACACACAGACAACAAGACACACAGACACACAGATACACAGACACACAGACACACAGACACACAGACACACAGACACACAGACACACAGACACACAGACACACAGACACACAGTCACACAAACACACAGACACACAGACACACAGGCACACAGACACACAGAGACACAGACACACAGACACACAGACACACAGACACACAGACACACAGGCACACAAACTCACAGGCGCACTCAAACACACTCATACACACACATACACACACATACACACACAGATACACATACAGGCGCACACAGACACATACAGAGACACAGACAGGCACACACAGACACATACATACGCACACAAACACACGCGGCATACACACACGCTCACACACACACACACTCACACTCTCACACATACCACTCACACACACACACACACAACACAGCACACAGCACGCACCACACAGCACAGACACATGCGGACACGCACGACACAGACACGCACGCACGACACGACACAGACACAGACACAGACACAGAACACACAGACACAGACACAGCACACAGACACAGACACAGACACAGACACAGACACAGACACAGACACAGACACAGACACAGACACACAGACACAGACACAGACACAGACACAGACACAGACACAGACACAGACACAGACACAGACACACAGACACAGACACAGACACAGACACAGACACAGACACAGACAGACACAGACACAGACACAGACACAGACACAGACACAGACACAGACAACAGACACAGAACACAGACACAGCACAGACACAGACACAGACACAGACACAGACACAGACACAGACACAGACACAGACACAGACACAGACACAGACACAGACACAGACACAGACACAGACACAGACACAGACACAGACACAGACACAGAACAGACACAGACACAGACACAGACACAGACACAGACACAGACACAGACACAGACACAACACAGACACAGACACAGACACAGACACAGACACAGACACAGACACAGACACAGCACAGACACAGACACAGACACAGACACAGACACAGACACAGACACAGACACAGACACAGACACAGACACAGACACAACACACGACACGACGACAGCACAGACACAGACACAGACACAACACAGACACAGACACAGACACAGACACAGACACAGACACAGACACAGCACAGACAGCAGACACAGACACAGACACAGACACGACACAGACACAGACAGCAGCACAGACACAGACACACACACACACAGACAACACACAACACAACACAGACACAGACACAGACACAGACACAAACAACAACAACAGACACAGACACAGACACAGACACAGGACACAGACACAGACACAACAACAGCATAACAGCAGACACAACACAGACATCAGCACAACAACACAAGACACAACACAACACAGACACAGAACACATGACACAGACACAGACAACAACACACACACACTACACACAGCCACGACACGGACACGACACGCACACGCCACGACGTGCCAACACACGACACGACACACGCACACGCACGCACGCGACACGCACACGCACAACGCACACGACACACTCCCAGTGCGACAGCAGGCACGCACATACACCACAGCACACGGCCACAGCAAGGTCCGAGCAGACACGAGTCACACACAAACACACACAACCACAAAAACAAACAAACAAACAAACAAACAAACAAACAAACAAACAAACAAACAAACAAACAAACAAACAAACAAACAAACAAACAAACAAACAAACAAACAAACAATCAAAGAAACAAACAAACAAACAAGCAAGCAATTAAACTAGCAAGCAAAAAACAAACAAGCAATCAAGCAAACAAACAAGAATAAACAAACAAACAAGCAGACAAACAAACATACATATAAACAGACAAACAAACAAACAAACTAGCTAACTAACTAACTAACAAACAATCAAGCAAACAAGCGGGCGCACGCGTGCAACCACGAACGCACACACGCACTCACGCACGCGTACACGCAAATTGGTTTTAAAGTTATTTCTTTCTTTTACTTCCCATTTTGTGGGTTGGAAGGTCGTGTGCTGTTCCCCAGCCAATATTGTTTAAGTGTCCGTTTGGATGAGTTCTAAATGTTTCAAATACTAACACCTTTTTCTGACGTAATATTTTGTTTTATTTTTTCATTAATATTGGTATTGCTTGAAGTCTCTCATATATCGTAATAATCCTCACACTAAATAGATTAACAGAACAACGGAAATAAGAACTATTCGTAGTTACTCTTTTGGATCTACAAGCGTTAATTAAATTAATGTTAGTTATGTTATCGTAGAATATGTACATTGTATTCATTATTTAACATAGACTAATTACAAAAAATTGTAATAACGATAACGAAATTGTCAAGAAAATTTATTTTTCATTTGAATTGATAAACCTTGCAGAGTTTTAATCCCTATAATCAAATCAGTCGTAATTACACAAAACCGATACAGAATTTTAAATTCAATTATTAAATTCCCACACAGTGTCTAACTATATATTCTATCCAATATTTACCCTTTAAACGTAACAGTTCGTTAATGTTATTCAGGAACATGTAGAATGGGGTTGAAAACGGGATTTGGCATTAAGTGTCTCTCGAGTTTGCAAGTTAACACAACACAAATTAAAATATCGTTAGAAGTTAATCAATACACCTGAAATTCGGGGTTTATTATATTTCATTCTTGACTTATTTGATTGAATACTGCAATATATAAGAAACATATATGTGCGAGACATTCAATTTTTTTGCTAAACCTTGCAATATCTCACTTAATGAAGTTGCAGTGTATTATAGTCTTTAGGGTAAACGATTTTCAATTTGGGCTTAGCATTTATATTTACATTGAACAACAGAGAGTATATCTTATTCGTTCTAACACAAGGCATTTTAGCTGGAAAGTTGCAAGTATCCAGTTTTTGTCACCACGGACGGTTAATTGAAAAAAACACTTGATCGTTACGGGCATTGTAATTGAGTTATACCTGTAACAAAAAGGTATAGGACTAGGTACGTCATGTTAACATACTTCCACTTAAAATGTTTAAGCAGTGACACTCAAACTGCTACATTTATTTTTAAAACCATACAAACACATTTATAATATTTTTTAAATAGTTTATATTTATATCAAGTATCGGATGGCACGTTTAGTATGACCTATCCCCTTACATGAGAAAGTAAAATGGGTACAAACATTTTTTTAAACAATTGTTGTTCAAACTCATCGAAACTTCATCTTTATTTAAATATTTATCTGAAATAATGTATATATCGGGAGTGACAAAAGGTTACATTTTGTTGAATGGAATTCACTGTATACTATTGCATACTTAAATACATTCTCTAAATGGACATTTCAAGTGCTTTACGTAGCATATTATGGGTCTGTTATTAACAGTTAAAGAGATGCTAGTCAATTTATGCTGAAAAAAAGGCAATGTGATTCTTATAACAGAAAACGTTGCCATGACAACACCACAGATGTCTTCATTTCTCCATTATTATAGATATTACGTAAATATGATTCTGAAGTTTCAAAATGTTTTGTGAACATAGATTTGAAAATTAAAATATACTTTTAACGAAAAAAAAACTTTATTCAACGGATAATTATTCTACGTCCTCTCTTATTTGAACGATGCAGGTGGTGTAACGCAGTTTCATGCTATCAATAGCCTTTCAGACATAATTGGATTACCTGATCAATTGGTTAACCCCTCCAATTTTTCCCAATCCTTTCTGCTAACTCTCTGCTCAAACATTTCTTTCTAAATCAAATTTTACCTGTAGACAAGGGGAATTTCACTGTCAATCATTTCTTTTGTATCATTTTGCAGTAACTGTATGTGTGTTTCTGGGATCAGATTGTAAAAAATATAGGCCCGCCCTATTATGGAGTTTCTCCATATACCACACCAAACTTTAACTGATCTTCCCCGTTGCCTTTTTTTTTTCTCGTATCCTGTGTTCATTTTCATCACTCCACCAACAGGTATTGTTTCGATGAAAAATTCCTGCGGCAGTTGTAAATATCGACTCGTCCGTCCACAATATATTTTGAAAAATACGATCTCTGAACTCCATCAATAATGAACAGAAGATCGTTCAACTATCCAAATCATTTGGTTCTAATTTTTGGTTTGGTTGAAATTTAAAACTTTTGTATTTCTTAATTTTCAGATAGGTGATTAAAACAGATCTCAGAATCTACAGAGCCTTCCGTGTTGAGGTTGTTGGATTTTTGTTAAAGAGGAATAATATGGTTAATTTTCCGTAAGAAAATGTCTACTTCGTGTTCGCTTCTCTACTGGAAAACGTTTATTTTGACGCATCGTGTATATGTAGTACTTTGATAACGTATGGAACGTATTTTCAATGTAAATGAAGTGAGTTTGCATGAAAAAATTTTTTTTTTGTTTATATAGGATGTAAATTTGTGTAAATGAACGCCACTGCAAGTTTTAATGAAGCATTAGTTGTCATATTGTCACGAAACAAAACTATTTCTCTGCCCTCTCAAATCTTAATGACGACGCGGTGGCTGATAATACAACAACTACACAACAAACTCAGATACCTAAACCGCCGCCAATATTTGTACATGGCGTCACGGATTTTAATAAAATGATAAAAGCTCTAACAAATGTTGCTGAAATAGAACAATACAAAACTAAAGCAATGGCTGATAATGTCATTAAGATATCTGCTGGCACCGCTGACACATATCGTAAACTGATCAAATTTATGAAAGATTCTAATATAATATATCACACATACCAGCTGAAGGAAGATAAAGCATACCGAGTTGTCATTCGCAATTTACATCACTCTGTTCCCACAAAAGAAATTGCTGAATCCTTAGAAAAAAAAGGCTTTAAAGTGAGATCCATAATGAACATTAAGCACAGAATAGAAAAAACTCCATTACCAATGTTTTTTGTGGACTTAGAACCTGCGACCAACAATAAAGACATTTACAATCTTAGATTTCTACAAAATCAAGTCATAAAGGTTGAACCTCCTCATAAAAACACAACAATTGCGCAGTGCACGAGGTGTCAACAGTACAATCACACCAAAAGCTACTGTAATCGCCCATTCGTATGTGTAAAATGCGGTGGCTCACATGATTACAGAACTTGTAAGAAGACAAAGGAATCCCCTGCCAAGTGTGCTCTATGCGGTGGTGATCACCCAGCTAATTATCGAGGATGTACGATACATAAAGAATTGCAAAACAAGCTGAGATCAAACTTATCCTCCCAAAATCGCTCTACTAACTTAAATACGATACCGCACTTGAACCATAACAAAACAACTTTACGTACGCCACATAATCCACATACATATAGTCAGGCCGTACAGGGAGATATAAATCAAGCGCAAAATCAGGATGTAACGCTACACAAATTCCTAGAAGAGTTCAAAGTCATGTTTTCTCAACTGATGCAACAAAATAACATGGTAATAAACATGTTGTCCACAGTTATAAGCAAACTTGTTCGATAATGGCTAAATCTCTACGTATATCCTTATGGAATGCCAACGGCATTCTGTCAAAAATACACGAAATCGAGATATTCTTAAAATTAAACAATATAGATATATTTCTTATATCGGAAACACATCTTACAAATAGATCCTTTCTAAGGATACCTCACTATACTTGCTATCACACAGAACATCCGGATGGTACAGCGCACGGAGGTACAGCTATCTTAATAAAAAGCTCAATTGCTCATCATGAATTAGAAAGGTATCATGAACCATTTCTACAAGCAACTACTATTCAAGTGTATAAATTACCAAATCCGATTGTAATTTCAGTTGTTTATTGCCCACCTAGGCATAGACTTACCAAAACGACCTCAAACCATTCTTTCAGTCTCTTGGCAGCAATTTTATATGCGGGGAGACTACAATTAAACATACTTACTGGGGTTCACGACTAATTACTACCAGAGGTCGAGCTTTATACGATCTTATGCGTGAAAAAACTATGGTTATTTATCCACTGGGGAGCCTACGTACTGGCCCACGGACTTGCATAAAGTACCTGATTTACTTGACTTCTTTGTCACAATGGGATTTCTTCTAACTATACGAACATAGTTAGCAGCGCTGACCTATCATCTGATCACACTCCTGTTATTGCTACAACAAGCACCACAATTATTAAAAGGCAACCTAAACCATCACTATATAATAATAAAACTGACTGGGAAGCATATAGAAGTTTTCTGCATGATAATTTACAAGCCAATATAAGCCTTCAAACCCCTCGAACTAGAAAAGGCCGCTGACCACATCATTACAACGGTACAAAAAGCAGCATGGCACTCAACACCTAAAATTACAAATGAGGTACGTGAAGATGGTAATATTCCTAATGAAATACTTGAGCTCATACGACAGAAGAGGAGGGCAAGATCGAAATGGCACAGAACGCGCAACCCAGCTGATAAAACAATATGCAATAGGCTGGCTAACACCATAAAGAACAAAATAAAAAAGTTGAAGCAAGAAACCTTTCAACACTATTTAACTTCACTATCTCGTGCAGACAACAGTATCTGGAAAGTCTCCAAAGCAAATAAAAGACCACAGGTTGTAAATCCACCACTAAGAAAACCAAACAATGAATGGGCCAGAACAGACCAAGAAAAGGCAGATCTTTTGCCCAACACTTTGCTGAAGTTTTCACTCCTCACTCTAATGTACCTGATGACGAAATCCAAGCCTCCCTCCAGGTCCCGCTACAAATGTCTCTACCCATCAAGAGTTTCACGTATACTGAAGTGCTTGACGAAATTCAACACCTAAACAATAAGAAAGCCCGGGTATGACCTAATTACAGCTAAGGTGCTCACTGAATTGCCCAGGAGCAGTATACTATTTCTACGAAATTTGTTCAACTCTATTTTACGTCTTCAGTACTGGCCGTCATCGCTAAAATTTGCACAAATTATCCTAATACTAAAGCCTGGCAAACCCGCTGAAGATGTTGGATCTTACCGTCCAATAAGTTTATTGCCCTCCTGTCTAAACTCTTGGAAAAGCTCATGATCAGAAGACTATATGATAGTGACTTAGTTGAAAACTGCATACCAGATCACCAGTTTGGATTTAGGAGACATCATTCTACGGTACAACAATGCCATAGAGTTGTTAACATTATCAATGCAGCTCTAGAATCCAAATCTCACTGTCCTGCAGTATTTATAGATATTAAACAGGCGTTTGATAAAGTGTGGCATGCTGGTCTCCTACACAAGATTAAAAAGCTCATGCCAAGTGAGTACTACCTCTTATTTAGATCTTACTTGACAGATCGTTATTTCCAAATAAAATATGGTCAACAGTATTCTGACCTCCAACCAATCAACTCTGGAGTGCCTCAAGGAAGTGTCCTTGGACCATTACTATATATAATATATACCTCAGATGTCCCTACAACAGACGATACATACATAAGCACATTTGCTGATGACACTGTCCTTCTTACTAGTCATGTTAATCCTCACACTGCATCCTTCAACCTACAAAACCACTTATCTATCCTACAAACCTGGCTAAACAAATGGCGAATAAAAGTTAACGAAACTAAAAGTACCTACGTTAACTTCACTCTAAATCACAGTGACTGTCCACCAAACAACATAATTGTCCCACGAGCAGATGAAGCCCGCTACCTAGGACTTCATCTAGACAAACGACTCACATGGAAGACACACATCTTAAAAAAAGGAAGAGATTGATCTGCGTATTAAAAAATGTACTGGTCGCTAGGCAGGAAGTCCTGCCTCGCTCTTGAAAATAAAATCCTACTTTATAAAGTAATAATTAAGCCTATATGGACCTATGCCATTGAACTTTGGGGCTGCTCTTGCAAATCCAATGTTAACATCATTCAAAGGATGCAATCAAAAACCTTAAGAATGCTTGCTACTGCACCGTGGTATGTCAGCAATCTAACACTACACACCGACTTAGATATTGCAACAATAGAAGAAGATATAACTAAACGAAGTAATAAACACTTTCTACGACTACAAGCCCACCCAAACATTCTTGCAGCAAATCTACATCAAGATCCTCCACCAAGGAGACTAAAAATGAAAAAATGGCCCAACGATCTAAAAGGAGGTTAGCTCCATTGTAACGGGATAACATCGATGGATGGATTCCCCCTCATGTTAATAACGTCATCATATTAACTCATAGAACACTAATTTATTATAATTTATAATTAGTTCTGATTGTTAATTTACTAAATAAAAAAAAAAATATATAAAAGAATATTTGAATGCTGTAAAAAGATTTTCATGTTGAAAGCATTAAATTTGATTCAAAAGTAATGTGTGAGTAAATTGTTACTGAGACGGCACTGGTAAGACTACTACTTTGATACTGATCTTTTGCTGCTGTGTACAAAAGAATTCGGATTAAAGTATGGTTGTAGACGTATGAGTGAGTAGGAGTATGATATATTAATATTGCATTAATGTGTACTAAGGAATATGTATGCATATTTTGTTTGCAGAAATTTTGTAATATTGTGCAATAATGAAAAATTGAATGTATGTTCAAGAGTTGTTAGAATGTGATGAAGTTCGTTGAATTGTGCGGAAATAGGATTCGCCCACATGCGAAATTTTCATAGAAAGTTAAGTTATGGTTTGAATAATGCACTGAGTGAATGTAACTACAAGTAATGATTTTTTCCGAGAGTTGTGAGTGAGTTTACAAAGAAATTCAAGATGACTACGTTTACTTCGCATCGTGTGCGTCAAAGCAACGCACGAAATATGCGTTTGTAATAAGAAAATTTTGATATTAGCGGGAATACACTGGTAGTATGGCGGGCAGAGGGTATATAAGCGAGAGCCCAATTGAAGTAAGGTAATAGAATTGTTCGGTTACAGTTTGAGTAAAGATCGCGCGCGCGGCGTTTTTGAAGGGACCTTACAATAGTAGGTTGGATTTTATTTGTGAAATTTCAGTTCCAGTTTATATATATATATATATATATATATATATATATATATATATATATATATATATATATATATATATATATATATATATATATATTATAAGGACTGCAATAACCCACATAAAGAGGATAAATCATAGACATTCATAAAAAATAGTGATTTACTTTCAAGAAATTTTAAAAAGTGCCAAAGCAGGTTTAGAAAATAACAGTAAATATTTTGTTGACAGTGTTCAGTAAGCGCGTGATCTAATAATAAGAAGAAAGCCTGAAGTAACCCTTTAAGTAACCGAATTAAAGGTTTGTGAATTTAGTTAGAGATTAGTGGTCGTCGATGACATTAATTGTCGTATGTATACAATCGATAATAATATCAAATCAATTGTATAAAGCAAATAAGAATCCTATTATACAAGTGGAAGTAAACATTCCTTGTTGTGAGAAACGTTTACATTGAAGGGCAAACATTAAATCGAAGGGCCCATGTGAAATACGCGGGTGAACGACAGACAACTGCGCTCGCGAGTGTTACAGCCCAATGCTTTAGCGGATACGGCTGTCTACTATGCTTTGTGCCAGTGTGGGTCCAAATTTAAAAAGGATTACAACCCACAAAACATCTTCATATGGACATGTCGGATAAGGAATTACCTACCGTAACTTGTAAGAACTGGTTTTAGATTTTATTTAAAAGATAAAAGTACGATTGCCCTTTTAGTTCATTATTGCTTGTTGAGTTAACAATTTCATATTTTAAGCAAACGGATAATCGAACTTTATCTATTTTGATGTATTTAGTATATAAGATTTTGGGGGAATTTTTAATATATAAGAATTGGTTTTTGTGGTGTCTTCTTTTTGAAGTCACGTGTTTGTACATATTTATAATTGCATATTGGTCAATATGTTATATATATTATATATATATATATATATATATATATATATATATATATATCCCTTATTTGAAGTACTAAAGTTTAAACCTATTGATGAATGTTTAAATACGATTTTTAAAGAGAAAACATTCATAAAACATACAGAGGTACTGATCGTTCTATTTTAAATTTTTCAGAAAAAAACGAATGTTTTGGTGATTTAAAAGTATTCAAATTAAAGTTTTATGACTAGGAATTTTCATATGTACGGGGTGTGTTCAATAAGTTTACGACGACCCGTGTATTTCAAAATTTTCTTAAGCTTTTGGATAAATGCTTTTGGAGTGTGACTTCCAGAGTAAGATTAATTTAACATACCGTCTAAGACTATTTATTTTAGAAAAATTTAAGATTGTGTTGGCGCCTAGAGACAATTTTTCCTGGGCTGAGCATTGTGAGTTGTACAATTATGATAGGTGTAAGGTGTTTGAAACTACCTTTAAGCACGGGGCTCCTTTGTGGAAAACCCCGTTGCGGGACGCGACCTATGTGTTTTAAAATTACCTGATCCACCACATACGTATTCGAACCATCTCGAACATCGATGTAACCCTTACTTCATTCCCTTTCACGCGCTAGGTTACTGATTGACAAGTAGTGGTGGATAAAATTGAGAGTGACCACCGACTGATACCTCCGATATAGCCGTCGATAATCCAATTGCAATTCCTTTACCTACTATCCTCGACTTCAAACACCTCGATTCGTCCAGACTCAAAGCAGTCAGCAAGCAATACACTCCCGTTTATGTTTCCTATGGCGCAACGTGCCACGATCCACATTCTGTAGACGACGTCATAGGCAAGCTGTCAGAGCTGGGCCGGGTGTGCCTAAAAAGTATTATCCTTACTGCTCGAGCCGGTACCTTCGCCAGCGATAGCTGGTAGTGCGAAAAGTTAAGCAGATTAAAGAAGGTAGTCCGCATCACGCGGAGTCGTTGCCAATGCAGAGCTAGAAACTCAATGGCTCGCCTCCTATAAGGAGGCATTGAAAGGATATAAACTGGCAGTGATGAACGCAAAATGTCGCTCATGGGAAGGTTTTGTTCAGACCAGCCTGGCGGCAAACCCGTGGGGTGCTGTCTATAGAATATCCTCTCAGAAACAGGTTCCCGTTGATCCCTGTTCCAACGTCCCCGAGGGTGACAGATACACTGTTTCCGAACATGGGGCTATAAATTTTTTGTTGAACATCCTTTTCCCGACGACGATCCGGAAACTGATAAACCCATGCACGCCGTCTTGTTAATTTGGATCCCAGACAAGACTGGGTGGTCACGCGTGAATACCTGCTTGCCTTAGCGCCAAAGATCTCTAAGAACAAAGCTCCTGAACTGGACGAAATTCATTATAACATACATAGGTCATTGTTAGAGACTCTTTCTGTTACACTTGTCGAATTATTTAATTCTTGCAAAAAACTTGGGCATTTTCCTGTTAGTTGGAAGACTAATAACAATTCTAAAACCCGATAAAAAGGATCTCACAGACATAAATTCGTATAGACCGATAACGTTATAACCCGAATCTGGAAAGTTATTCGAAAGAGTGCTTCTCCAAAGTCTATACAATGTAATCCCTCTTGAACGTCTCTTCCATCCTAACCAGTACGGTTTTATCCCCTGACGTAAAACTACCGACTATGTTTCCAGACTAATTACAAATATTAAGGCGAATACCGTCAGGTACACGTTGGCAATCTTCGTCCACATTGCCGGGGCATTCAATAACGTATGGTGGCCATCAATCAAAAATGCTCTGGTCGTTAAGAGAATACCTGCCGACGCTACGCGCGTCATTTATAGTTATCTGGCGGATCGCCCGATCCGCTACACTTCGAAGGCATGAAAGTTTTCTGTTACGAAGCCCCTTTCAAAGGGTTACCCACAAGGATCCGTCCTAGGACTCGTTTATAGAATTTAGTCGTTGATTCTCTCCTAGGACAAGATCTGCCGTACATCATGGACTGTTTTGCCTATGCACATAGTCAAAAAAGGTAAAACATTTCTTCATCTACGATCCAATGCTCGCGCCTCAAATGCAATCTGCCCAAAAAGTCCTTACAGTTGATTTAACTGCGCAGTGCTTCCCACACTAACTTGCGGCTTACACATCTGGTATGACAGACTCAGACATTCTCACGTGGTCAGAGAACTGGCGCCGCTACAGTCCCTGTTCCTATGCGCCTACCTTGGGCCTACAGAACAGTACCCGTTGAGTCCTTGTCCGCGATTGCCAAACATCCCCCGATTCATCTTTTACTGCAGGAAATTTACTGCACTAGACTCGTACGCAGGACCGGCACCTGCACCCTTTTGGGTAGCCGTATTTCATCCGCAGATTTTTCTTCCTTTTCAACCGCTCGTCGTCACATCAAGGCTTTAGTCTTGAGTGAATGACAGCGGCTTTGATATACATGCGTGAAAGGACACGACACCTATTACATGATCCCCAATATCTAATCTTGGCTTCACCAAAATCACGTAGCAGAACGAGCTGCCGTCCGCATCCTTACTTCGCACGGAGGATGTGGATGTCATCGGAAGCGCATTGGCGTCTCCGATGATGACCTTTGTCCGACGTGTGGCACCTTCGACAACCCAGATCATCGTATTCTCGCTTGTAGAGCATTCTAGTTCTATACAATGTAAGCCCCTTTTTTTGGGATGAGCACAGGTTCTCTTTTAAGGATAGCTTACTAATTATTTTGTGTTTACCTCGGCTAGGTCAGGGAGTAGGGGTGGATTGCTTTTAGACTCATATACCTATTAAACAATACCGTACCTCGGTTTAATACATATATTTAAACAAAATATTTATGGTTACAATAAATCAAAGTAAAAAATAAAAAGTATTCTGGTAAAATAAAAGGAACTTCTTAACTAAACGCTTCTGCAAGAAATAAATTAATATTTATTTCTAATTGCGCCTGGTCTGCGGCAGCCCACTGTACACCAGCGTGCTCCGGCTTCCTTGACGCTGGAGGTGGTAATTCTGGGTTGTGTACTTTCGGCTCAGAGGTCGCCTGTGTGTCGATGGTCGGTTTTTCAACTCTCTGTAAATCAACCGCGTTATATACAGTATTTAAAACAACTAAATAAATGGTGGATTTTGTTTATTTCTAAACAAAATTATAACGTGTTCAGGTGTAAATAATACAAGGGTGTGTGTACAATTTCACGGAGGATTACTGTGTTTTTGGCCAGGTAAGTTTATTCTGATTTATTTTATTTGGTGTTTAAGAAAATGTTTCTGAAGTGAGGTTAAAGCGTAATTCAAATTTCTATCAGGGACTGGCTCTTTATTACTTATTTCTTAAGTAACGTTTTGCAATTCGGAACAGGTTAAAGAAAAGCAGGACCTCCACGGGGTTTTGGTATTTCCACGATTTGTGTTAATACAAATTCGTGTTAGGCACGGTTGTGTGTGATGTATTTAATTTTTGGGGTTTGTACACAATGTCTAAGGGAAATTCTAATTCTAATTACTACAGATACTATATACAATAAAAATATCTACAAGGGGTTATTCAACGTTTGGAAGTCGTAATTTACGATTTGTAATGTTTCGGTGATGCATGAATATTTTCAACCATGTGTTGTTGAAAACATCGACAAGAGCCCACCCACCACTCCACAAGGCAACGCGACCCTCGTTCCATTTAATACAAAATAGGATGATTCCTTACTACAATTGAATATGATTTCTCATTTGTGGAAATGGATATGTATTTTCCCTACGAATAATCATCCTCAGTATTAATCCTTAAAGCAGAACAAACTGCTCCACCCCAACCAATGTAATGGACTTCCCATTTCCAAACAGAAACTCTCTCACTTGAAGTAAAACGCAAAATCCACCCCCAGTTGCACAAATGCAACATTCCACTCAACTCAGGTTGGCTTTCGGCAACAAACCGGGACTAGGATATTCAGGTATACTTCCGTGATACACAGGGGAAGCAAACCACAAGTGTTGACAGCCAAGCAGGGAGCTCGAGCCAAACCAACAAACTCCAGTGACTCTACCCATTCAAAGCTGCAACGGACGCTTCGAATACACAGAATCACATACAGGAGGCTCAGGATACATTGGTTGTTCGTTCACAATCCCGTCAACAGCCAAGCCAATGGGCTCAACAGTCCAAACCAACGAATCCCAGAGATCCCATCCATTCAAAGTCACTACGGACACCGCGAATATGTAGAACCCATACAGGTGTTTCAGGATAGCTCAATTTTACGTGTTGATAGCCAAGCAGGGAGCTCGAGCTAAATCAACAAATTCTAGGGATTCTACCCATTCAAAGTTATAACGGACACTATGAACATGTAGAACTCTATACAGGTGTTTCAGGATGGACGTGGCAACTGCCGTTCCTGGAGGCTACAGCGCTCGATTCGAACTTCCAGACGCTGCCCAAAGCCTCACCCGCCAGGAGAAGCCCTATAACAATCCAGGCGATCGCCGGTCCCAACCAGTCAATCCACCGAAGATCAGCACAACACGCAAAACCTCCCCGACGTCAATCACCTTCTCAAGGATGGCCGGTCAATAGGAACTTCCAGGTACCACAACCATTCTCATAAGAATCGGCTACACCTCGGAGTATCTGAACTCTATTCAAATCCAATTGAAACCGCTTCAAGAGCCGTCAGGCGGTTATGTTCTCGAACAGAGAAATCCAGGTGCAACAAACAAACCACCACAAACAGGCAGGCAGGAGAATACATTTGCAGAGATGCGCTCTACAAATAGCAGTTTCAGGTGTAATAACAAACCACCACAAAACAGGCAGGCAGGAGAACATCTGCAGAGAAGCGTTCCACAGATAGAAGTAATTTAAAAGTGCCCAAATTTCGCTTATAAACCTTGCGACTGAGTGGAGTTTTTGGTAGGAAATGTCGCAACGATTCTGCACATCGTGCAAGTGGGGTACTGGTGCGCACGCAAAAGTGCTGATTATTTACCTTTATCTGGCACTGGAATAAAAATGAATTATTATTAAAACATTATCTTAATAATTTTTATTAAAATAATAATTAATTTATCTTACTCAATTCTGGCTCGTTACAACAATACCTACGCAATGTATAGAATACCTGGGGCGTCGTCGCAATGTATGAAATATTAATGACCATTATTGTCCATTACAAACTTTGGTAATGTATACAAGTATTGTATAGAGTACCTGCTGTTCCACCAATATTTGTCAACGTTATGTGAGTACAAATAAAAACGTTTGCTGAAATTCAACTTTATTAAAATTAACAGAGTACTCATTAAAAAAAATCATAATTATTGATTAAAATAATCTTAAAAAGAAGCACCTAATACCTTTCTATACCTACAGTAAAATCACTATAAAATTAACGTCTTTTGGCTTAAGTAACATAATCTAATTTGCTTATAATCAGGTAATAAGCATTGAAAACTTGGGAAACAAAACAATTCTGTAATAATAAAAAATATCTCTCCTACTATCTACTCGAAATTGAATAAGTAAAAAAAATATTTATTTATTGTTACATAAACAACTATTGTGACATTTTGAAATTCTTACTTTTAAGACATCAATACTCTGTAGTATCGCAGTGTTTTTTGCAAGTACATTTGACAAATCCTTGACCTGGCCCCCTAGATTGCAGATTCGCAACTGTACGTAGTGTCGTTTCTTGATCAGGGACATTTTTTTTTAATAATTCTTGATGACAAACTGTGAACTGCTGCCTTGAATACAATACCTGTACAACACCTTACTTTGTTCCGAGTTGATAAAGTTCGTCATCTATTTTTTGTGTGCTGGTATATTGCCAACTTTAGAACGATATCATTTTGTCATATCTTTTTCCAGAGAAGCACCAATAGCATGGACAGGTCTGTTACATTTTCTACACGAATAAGCATCCGTTGTCTCCTCGGAACAAACACAGCACAAGAGTGGGGAACTCAGTGATTGCTCACGTTCTTATACGAAATTCGGATCATCAGCTAACGGTTGCCCATTTACCTCAAAAGAAAGGTCTTCAACATTCGCAGGCTCATCAAGAATCTCGGAACTTAGAGGTTGATTATGTGTCCGAAGGGGATCTATTATTAGGGATTCTGAAGCAATGAGAATACTTGGTGATGACTTAATCACATTTCCGAATAGAGTTCGGTGAGGTGTTATTTTGATACCTAAATGGAACGCTCTATTGTTCA
Organism: Vesta saturnalis; assembly: GCA_036346205.1. NCBI lineage: Eukaryota > Metazoa > Arthropoda > Insecta > Coleoptera > Lampyridae > Vesta > Vesta saturnalis. The sequence continues at coordinate 1,451,158 of JARFJB010000417.1, forward strand.
TGAGTCGAATCGCAGACCATCACTCCAACATTAACGATCATTATCTTCCATCCAAGCCGTCAGTATGTTTGCTCGTTTGACACTCTCCTGACTTTGAGAATGTCTAGGATTGCCATGCACAATTTTAAAGTCGGCTAGTAACTTTTAAGACTGCTTACTATTGGTTTAAAAATATTGTCTACCGTTGTCAGATTCTAACGATTGCTGGTGCACCAATCAGTGTGAAAATATTCAGTAAATTATACGCTACTTCCTCCGCGCGTTTTGTGTTCAATTCCGTTAGTATCACAACCTTCCTTAGATGATCCTGATAGACCATTACAAATTTATATTTCCGGTCTAGATGTGATTGATAGTCGATCAAATCTATTTGATAGTGAGAATTAAATTCGAATGAAAGTATGGGCTTGACGACGATCCTTTCTTTATTCCTTTTATTCTTGCTGGCACGGTTCGCATAGCTGCAGATATAGTTCAATATCATAGCGACTTATATTCTTCTGTCGCGTAGAAAGCTCCTTCAGCATTCGGTCTCGTCCATAGCCGATGCTCTGATGTGCGTCGTAAAGTACTTCCAATAATTCACTATCAGCGACGTGGTAAATAATATTATTATTTGGCGTATTCACAGAAAATATCATCTTATGGTTTTAACTAACAGTTATGGAATCACAATGCTTCAATAACCAATAATCCCGAAGAGACTTCTTTTCGGCTGTTTTTGTATTTTTTATTTCTTCTAGCAATTGGCACGCAAGCACTACAATTTTTAGTAACCTGAATTTGGATTATCCTGCACAAAGAGTTGTCCCATTAATCCACATGCGATGTGACTTTCCTGAGAACACTGCAAGTTGCCCAAAATTTCAACTAAAGGTTTATTTTCATTGATGGAGGTCAGTTAAACGGTTTTGTTAACAAACACAACTGCCCTATATGGACTGGTCAACATCTTGGCACATCTACTGTATTCTAAAAATGTTTTTGTTTGCAGTGGATAGTGACCTGTGTATCGGCCAAAACCTCATTAAGAGTTTAGAGTATTCCACTTTCGATGTATTTCTGGGGTATCTCAGTTCCTGTAAGAGATATAATGTTGCAGTTTTCGTGTTGCTTTGCTACTTGCCATGGCTTTGCTACCGGCAACTTCGGCAATGAGGACGACGACTCATGCGACCACCAGGATACCACTTTCTCCTTTGACCTTAACTACGTCCACATCCTCTTCTTCATTCTCAATCACTGAATTCTCTACTACCTTACCCAAATCCCAATGTTACTTACGCAATATTCCTAAGGCAGTTGTTTGCCAGAAGCAACTGTTCAACATTTTTCGCCCTCTACAACAGCCATGAGTGGATCTCAGATTCAACCACACACCCATCGCGCTCGTTGTAACCTCCTATCCCAACTACAGAAGTGTAAAAGTCGACCCAAGCAACCTTAGGCTCCTTTGCACAGTTTTGTGTCAAAGGCTTTCCCATCCCGCACTCAATCCTATCTCGCTATCGTGTGTCATCCGCGAGGTTGACCGTAATAGCATCTGCGAAGAAATTATGCAAATCATCAATTTCCCCTGTAACCATTCGTATAATCTGGAGAGATACCAACCGTCCCTCTGTCCCTGTAAATCCTCCATTGACCTCCTCTTACACAATGATGTTGGGCAGATTCTATCAGTGTGAATGTGTGACAAACAACGATACAGATTATGAAATAATTTATGGCTTGTTTGTGTTATATCTGGATATATTTGAAAGTACCTTCTTGCAACTGTACGACCACAAATGTTTTCACTAAGCATTTTTCGCATCTCAATATTTAAAAATACATTATATCGCGACACATTTACGAGAGAAAGAAGAGAAATATTGGTACCTTTTACAATTCAATAACAAAAAGAACGTTTTTGTAATGAGGGTCGCCTAAAAGGAAAACCCTATGACACGTACTTGATAAAAGATATTTTTATAACATATGAAAAACTTAGTTTGGCACTTTTCCTAATCCTTGGTACAACGGCGATTCCTTGTGTACATCACCAGTATGTGCATGTTTCTGCTTCTCTTTGAAAAAGGTAAGGACTTCGCGGCAAATATGTATCGATTTCGTTGTTGCACTGCCATTAATTTGTATCCTTGATACGCTTTCCGCTTTTCCAGCGTCGATATCTAACTTCTCTGGACCATCATCTTTAATTATTTTTGTATATTGTTGATTTATTAATGAATCACTAGATATTTTTTTATACAGTTCTCGACTTAGAAATTTCCCAGCTGTAGGTTTAGGAATTAGGGTCATACTTTCCTTATTGCATATCTTTCGAAGGTTATCTACCTCTAAAAAATTTTGTTTGAGTTTTATGTTTGCAAAATGTCAATTTAATCCACCATTCCCATGGATCACTATGTGCCTTCCTTTGAATCATGTAGTCGGTTACATTCTTTATGCAATCCACATAGAGTTTATGGCTAATAAGGGAGATAACGCCAATACGGAGAACGTTATATTTTTATTTAAAGTCGGACAAACAGGGAAGTGGTCTAAGAAAGACAGTAAGTTTGTAGCGTTATTTAATTTCTGCTATCAGTAGGTATTGGAGACTTGCGGAACACACCACATTACCAAGGTCCCACATTCTCAAGGTCTACGACTTTTCATATTTATGCTGTTTAGCAAGATTCAAAGATCCATATTAAAAGCACCATTTTTTTAATTGTAACCACTTTTGGGACTCTTCCTTTTCATGAACTAGGTGGCACTTTTTCTACAACACATGAGTGATATGATGCGTGGTCCATAGCAATTAAAGATGGTTCTGGTAAATTAGGTAATAGCTGTTCAACTAGCCACCTCCCAAAGATTACTGCATCCGTGTTATCGTGGCAATTAAACAATTTGGGGTGCGCGGCGAGTATTGGACTGCTATTTTCAATTAGAGCTCTTGCGTGATCCTCTACTGAATATAACTGATCCTACTGGACGTACTTTTTTAAAAACTGTAATTTTCAGATGAAACATTTCTTTTCTCATACAGCGCTCGCCGATTGCAACCTTGTTTAAATTTGAATCCGATATTATTTAATCTTTTTGGCGGATTGGCGGTTGGCAGAGATGTTACTAATAATTCTTTTTCTACTAACGTTTTCCTGAGTATTTCTAATGTAACTACATCCTTTTGGGTGTATTTCTCATAAACGACATCACGTTTAGTATGTTTTAGACCTGTTAGATATCTGTTTTAAACTTCTTACGAGATTTCTGAATAATATCAGGAGCGATGTACAGCATTTGCTGTCCCGAGCATAGATGGCTTTGAAATATGTTGTCCGTAGTATTTGCACTTGTTTTGAAATTTTATTGACAAACAAACTTCCAAATTCGGTTAGTCGAGCTTTAATAGTGTCAAAGTTGTACAAGTAGAAAGTAGTGGTTGTACGAAGATTTGGGAAATGAAAAAAAGTGAGCTTCATGCTGTTATCAAGTACCTACAAAAGAAAGGTTTAACACCTAAAGAAATTTATACAGATATAGTTGGCGTGCTTGGAGATTCTGTTCCTTCCTATCAAGTAGTAAAAAATTGGTCTGGAGCGTTCAAATGTTTCAGAATAACCTGCGAACATGCAAAACGTGCTGGTCGGCCGTATTCAGCGTGTACTCAAGGAAATATTGATCTTGTGAATGATATGATCATAGAAGATTGTCGGTTGACAACAAGATGTGTGTCGGAGATAACAGGTCTTTCAAATGGTACGATTGAAACCATAATAAATGACTGTTTAGGGCTTCATATGGTGTCAGCAAGATGGCTACCCCGAATGTTGACGCCCGAACAAAAACGTTTGCGGGTCACTTCTTCAATAGCCAATTTAGCCTTGTTTAACCGTAATCCTAAATGTTTTCTCGATCGCTGCGTTACGGTTGATCCCAAGTACAAACAACAAAATATGGAGTGGCGTCATCCAGGATCTCCCACTTCACGCAAACTTCGTGTACAGACTTCAGTGGGCAAGACAATGGCTACAGTTTTTTGGGAACCCGAATGAATTTTACTGGTAGATTTTTTGGAACGTGTCCACACAATCGCTGGTCAATATTATGCAGCATTAGTTACAAAATTTGGTTATTACATAAAAGAAAAAAAAGAAGAAAACGGTCACGCGGAATTCTCTTTTATCAAGACAACGCCCCAGTTTTTTCATAGGTGGTAGGCATGATAAGTGGTAGGCATATATACTCCATGCCAGCTGGGGAGGTACCACCACCCTTACCATGGGCTCCTTAATATTGGCTCTCCGATTTTCTGAGTTCAGTAAGGGCTGCCGGTTACCTTTTCCTTCATCCTTAATCTATTCTCATCCTTATTCTTCCTTCTCGCCCTCACTATCTTCCTATCGGATTAAAAGTCGCAAATTAAAAACTAAGGTGGCTGTGGTTTCTAGGGTAATAAATTCCGGACGTAAAATTCATCCCCATTCGGATATCCGGGAGGGCAGGGCCCAAGCGACCACGGTCATCGAAAGTATCAACTTTCTGATTCACTACTGCAACATCCGCGGTATTAGGTCTAATCTTAATGCTATTCACCAACATCTTGAACAATTACAACCTGATATTTTGTTTCTATCTGAAATACAAGTCTCCTCTGAAAGCTCCGAGTCACCCGACTTGCAATTTCCTCAATACCACCTTCACTCTAACTTTCGGTATAAAGGAGGCGTATGTGCCTACATTAAGGACAGAATTGCTTGCAAGAGGGTATCTTCCTTAGAAAATACAAATTTTGACGTGATTTGGTTTTAACATTCTGGTCCTAATTTTGTGAAATTCTACTGTTGCATTTATAGGTCTCCTAATGACAGTAACTTTCAAGACTTCTTCGATTACCTTAGTATGAAAGTTGACTATCTCCTGTCTCAGTTTCCATCTTGCGATATCTCAATTGTAGGCGATTTCAATGTTCATAACTCTAATTGGCTTCAGTTTTCATCTACTACAAATCCTGCTGGTCATAGTGCAGAAATATTTGCTATTTCATGTGATCTCACACAAATGATTTCTGAACCCACAAGAATCCCTGATAACCCTAACCATACTCCACATCTTCTAGACCTCTTTCTTACATCAAACCCTCTTGTTTATAAAACTTCCGTTCTTTCGCCTTTAGGTCTTTCCGACCATTGTCTAATAGAAATAATTTCTACTGTACCTAATTCCACTGTTGTTCGCAAAACCGATAGAACCTTGTGGTGTTTTAAGTCAGCTCGATGGAGTAATTTACGGGATTTCTTTGCAACCTTTCCATGGCGTAAATACTGTTTTAAGTCGTCCTCTTCTTCGGATATCGATCTTTCAGTATCTTAAGTCATCCTCATGGAATGGAGTTATACATTCCCAAAAAACAGTACCGTATGGGTCATTCACGTTCCCAACCCTGGTTCAATAAGGCTTGTGCTAATGCAATATCTTTAAAAAATAAGTATTACATTAAATGAAAACCTAATAAATCGGTCGACAGTCATGTAGAATACGTTGGTGCTAGAAATATCTGCAAAAGTGTCATCACTAAAACTAAACAGTTGTTCGAACAACGATAATGCAATGAACTAGCTACATCTCCTTTAGGCAGTCGTAAATTTTGGTCTTTAGCTAAATCCATTAGTAAAAACTTTGGAACATCTTCATTTCCCCCCCTGACATCTATTGACGGATCGGTAGTTGCTGATTCTGTAGACAAAGCCAATGTTTTTGTGGATTTGTTTGCATCAAATTCGTGTCTCAATGATTCTTGAAAAGATGTGCCCCTAGTCAACTTATCTTCATACGCTATGAAACCAATTCATTTTCGGTACAAGCTCTTGGAATCGATCATCAGTAGGCTTGATCTCAATAAGGCGACTGGCCCAGACGGTATCCCAGCTATTGTCTTAAAGAAAGGTTCCCCCGAACTAGTACCAGTCCTATCTAAGCTCTATACGATCTCTATATCTTCTGGAGAATTCCCTTCAACATGGAAGTTAGCAAATGTTCAACCTATTCCCAAAAAAGGCGATAAGACCGATCCCTCAAACTACCGACCAATTGCCATCACTTCCATTTTGTCTAAAATCATGGAAAAAGCCATCAATCAGCAACTGCTCACGTTCCTTGAAACTAACAAACTCCTTAGCGACCACCAATGTGGGTTTAGGTAATGTCGTTCAACAGGTGATCTTCTTTCATATGTGACCCAAGTTTGGAACAATACAGAAGAGCAGTCCGGTGAAACAGTTTTAGTCGCTTTAGCTATCTCAAAGGCATTTGACCAAGTTTGGCATAAGTGTTTACTTGCCAAACTCACCTCGTTTGGGTTACATGATACACTCATCAACTGGGTTTCTAGTTTCCTTGATAAAAGACGAATACGTGTCGTAGTTGATGGCTTTTTTTCAAAAGAAGTTAGCATTAACGCGGGCGTACCACAGGGATCCGTTATAGCGCCTACACTTTTTCTGCTATACATAAATGACCTTATTTCTTCAACAACTAACTCCATCCATTGCTTTGCTGACGATAGCACTCTTCACTGTAGTTCATCTCAGTCTACTCATAGTGATAATCCACCTTCTATGTCAAATCAAGAAATTAAAGCTAAAATGGCAAATTCAATCAACAAAGACATTCAACGTATTCTCGAATGGGAAAGCAATAATCTAGTTAAATTTAATGCTAGCAAAACTCAGTGTTGCCTTGTGTCCGCCAAAAAAGATCGATCGTTTCCTGTTGTAAGTATGAATGGCTCAGTTCTTAAGTTTTCAGACTCTATTACTCTGTAACTTCAACTCTCTCATGAGTTGACCATCTTCTGTCAGCTACCAAAACAGCTGCTCGTAAAATAGGCTTTTTGTACAGACCTAAGTAGTACTTTACCTCTCGACAACTCCTTCTGCTGTATAAGGCCCAAATTCGGCCTCATCTGGAATATAATTCTCACCTTTGGGTTAGTACTCCCCAATACGCTCTCGATATCGTTGACCGTATTCAAAGGAGAGCGATTAGGCTTATAAATGACCCGTCCTTAACTTCTCATATACAGTCCCTTGAGCATAGAAGGATGGTTTCAGTTATTTCTTTGTATTATCGTTATTACAATGGCTATTGTGCAGCTGAATTATATTCTTTGATACCATCTCGGGCTATCTTTGCGAGAAACACTCGGTTCGCTCATTCACATCATCAGTATGCAGTACAAATCTCCACTTGTACCAAACGGGCGCAATCCACATTTTTCTACACGGTTTCTAAACTCTGGAATGATCTCCCTAGTTCCTGCTTTTCTCTCACTTATGATATGAGAAAATTTAATTCACAGGCATCTATTGGCAATTCATTATCCCTCTATCCATCCCCCTAAGTGTTCCTGAGTGCTTTAGCACGATAGGCCAAATTTAGCCTGTTCAGGTCCACAATCATAAAAAAAAAAGTTCATAAGAGCCTTATTTCTATGCATGCAATTCATGACTCTGGGTTTGAAGTTATGGAGCATCCCTCCCTACTCTCTTGACTTAGCTCCCAGTGATTTTTATTTATTTCCAAAGCTAAAAGAGAGGAACAAAATTTGAGAGCAATGACGCAGTTATGGCAGCAGTGCAGGACTTCTTCTGTGATCAAGACTCCAAGCTTTCAAGAAAGGTGTGGCTATACTTGAACATAGGTGGAATAAGTGTCTTCACGTTCAAGGGGATTATGTTGAAAAATAATGTTGTATTCTATGCTAGGGCATTAAGTACTGTATATCACTCGTAGGTAACGGAAGGTCCTTTTTCTTACTCTCGTTGATGTTCTTCAACGTAGGCACACTGATCTTTAAAGCTTCGGCTGTTCTTCCTTGCACTACCTCAATGTTACGCAATGCTTCAAAGTTTTCTTTTTCGCGACCAAAATATTCGTACACATTAAATACAAGCTCTTGGCAAGGTTTGCTTAAAATTTATGAATAAATTAAAATCAAGTTATTAAAGATCATACCTAATTTCACACCTTGTATCTAATAATAAAAAACCTATAATTAATAGTATATTTACGAGAACAAATATGGTTTTAGTAAATTTCTGATTTAAGGATTTAATTACTTTCCATTAATAATCAATTTTTGAGCAGTTAAGTTCCAGGTTATGAACGTATCTGAATGGTATAGTTTGTAAAATCTAACATTTTCAGTTTCGGATTAGCGCTTTATTTAACATCGTCGTATATACACTATTGCCGTTTCCTTCCTACATGTATGATTTCAACAAGTAAAGCAAGAGCGAGCATTAGTTATCTGAATTAATAATTACACTATACGTTTGAAAGTATTCGTCTTAACAACCGTCAGGTAGAAAGAAATAGAAAATAAAGCAACCATTCTTAAACACATTTCGAACTTTAACAAACAAGTTTTAATGACATTGCAGAAGTTCTAAAACCTTTTCAACGAGTTTTAGTACAAACGTGAGTGTTTGTTTAATTGAAGAAATTATTATTTCACTTAGCATAAATTAAGTGAAACTAAAAACGCAACGCAAATAGGTTAATTCAGCAAATAAGTACTGCATAAAAACTTCTTTTAATTGTAAAATATGATTTACACAGGAATATACCTAATTTGTAGAAAGCGGCTCATTAATTGTTTGTCATCAGTACTTATGACCTATTGATTCATTGTTGGTTAGTTAGTCGTTATCGTCAGAATAATGGAGTTGTTCCGAACTGTAACTTAATCTTTGTACTGACGTGTGATTAACGGAACGGGAGAAAGAAAAAAAGATCTCGTAGAAAGCCAAAAAGTGAGATTCCCGAGGGATTAGAATGCACAATCAGGGATACAATATACCGTATATTTATAGTAATGCATTAGATAAAAGCCAGTAACCTTGATTAAATTTATCAGCTACAGATAAGAATTACTAAATTTCATCGATTCGACCTACCATAGCTAAAATTTTAAATACCATCGTACTATGTATAATAATAAAAATTGTTACAGATACGTATGTATGCTGATAAATAACAAACATTCGCGTGGTTCATTTTGAGAGAAATGTTTAAATATGGTATTGCATCAAACTATCAAAGAGGTTGTTAGATGAAATGGGCACTTTGCATAATCAAACATCAGCGGTTTATTTAGAATATGTACAATATTACTGGAATAACAATCCAACCTTTATTTCATAAGTAGTTTACCTACGATTGTATAAACGTGAAAATTATTTCGATCTACCAAACACTGATCATTGGCAAAAGGACTTTAGTTTAGATGCTTACAATATTTACTTAATAAACAAGTTCCCAGACCGTTTTTATTTTCATTTATTTTATTGTGGACAGGCTAAATAAGGCCTATCGTGGTAAAGCACTAAGTGAACACTTAGGAGGATGGATTTGCGATATAATGACAATACATGCCTGACGATTGTACTAAAATTCGTCGAAAATGTTTTAGAACTTCTGCCATGTCATTAAAAACTTGTTTATTAAAATTCGAAATGTTTTTTTTTTTTTTGTGATTGTGGACAGGCTAAATAAGGCCTATCGTGGTAAAGCACTCAGGAACACTTAGGAGGATGGATAGAGGGATAATGAATTGCCAATAGATGCCTATGAACAGCTACCTTAAATTTTCTCGTATCATAAGTGAAAGGAAAACAGGAACTAGGGAGATCATTCCAGAGTTTAGAAGCCGTGTAGAAAAATGTGGATTGCGCCCGTTTGGTACGACAAGTGGCAATTTGTACTGCATACTGATGATGTGAATGAGCGAACCGAGTGTTTCTCGCAAAGATAGCCGGAGATGGTATCAAAGAATGTAATTCACCAGCACAATAGCCGTTGTAATAACGATAATACAAAGAAAGAACTGAAACTATCCTTCTATGCTCAAGGGACTGTATGTGAGAAGTTAAGGACGGGTCATTTATAAGTCTAATCGCTCTCTTTTGAATACGATCAAATGTGAATTAAGAAGACGCATGGTTGCTTTATTTTCTATTGCTTTTTAACCTGACGGTTGTTATGACGGATACTTTCAAACGTATAGTGTAATTCTTAATTCGGTAACTAATGCACGTTCTTGTTGTTGAAATCATACATGTAGAATGGAAACGGCAATAGTGTATATACAGTGTGTCCCCGGATTGAGTTCACAATAGGTGACCAAAAATGTTCGAATTTAATTTCATATTTTGGAATTCCGCCTCGATTGGTTTGAAACTTATTTTTAGATTACTTTCGATTTGTTAAAATCAATTAGGCCTTTGCAGTTGAGCACAAATCTGTTATTTGTCAATTTCATTTCAGGTAAAGTACCTTTTTGGTTCAGAGTACGCCAAGGTGTCACTAAGAAAAGTTGTTCAAAAAAGAAAACTATGGCTCGATGCAAAATTTCACAAAAATAAGCTCACTTTCATTAAATTCGCGTTTTTTTTTGTACTGTATGAACGAACAATCGCGTCGTAGTAAAGCAAACAATTTACTGCCATTATCTTACATATTTATTCTAAATTGATTACTTATCTCACTAATTTGCAAATTACTTGTTCTTTGGTTTTTACTTGTTCTGTAGTTTTTTGCACCAAAAATGTTGGCTCTCGAACAGCGCATCCACCTAATACAATGTTATGGGCTTGGGGAAGCATCTTATGCTCATGTTATTAATAAGTTTCACAAACGATTTCCAACGGTGGATATTTTTGTCAATGGAGTAAAAAAACTCGTGAAAAACTTTACAGAAACTGGAAATGTGCAAAATTTGAATAAAAAAAGCTAGTTCATGCGCATGAAGATGCTGCTACACTGTTGTGATAGAATCTGTAAACAGTGATAATCAATTATTATTGAGAAAGCGGTCTACTCAATTATCAATAAGTGAATCGCACATACAAAGAATTCTTAAAGAAAATAAAATTATACCATTTAAACCCATATTCATTCAAAATTAGAAACTGGAGACGATGGCCAACGGTTGCTGTTTTGTTTATAGGCTGGAGAAAAGATTTTGAAGGACACATATTTTAATAAAAAAATAAGTTTTTCAGATGAGTCAACTTTTACTACTAATGGCATCGTATCTTCACAAAATTGTAGGTATTGGTCTGATGAGAATCCACATTTTCGTATAGTAACTAATGGTCAACGGTATAAGAAAGTAAATGTATGGTGTGCAATAAGACACGATAAAATTATTGGCCCATATTTTGTTGACACTAATTTAAATCCAACACTCCTATTTGGATGTGCTCGAAAACTTTTTTTTACCTGCCATGGAAGACGTGAATTTAGAAGATTTTCATTCTCAACAAGACGAATGTCCAGCTCATTCAACTCGTTTGATTACAAATTTTTTGAATCAGCACTTTCCTGAAAGATGGATTGGATGACATGGTCCAATACATTGGCCAGCAAGATCGCCGGATTTGACTCCTATGGATTTTTACTTATGGGGTTATTTGAAATAAAATGTTTATTCATATGATCTTCATGATAACATCGCCTTATTAAAACAAAAAATTAGGGCTGCTGTAGATGAAATTAACGCAATGACCATAGCGAAAGTATACGACGATTTTAGAGTTAGGGTAGAAAAATGTGCAGATCTTGGAGGAATCCAAATAGAGTAATTAGTAGTAGTAGTTTAATTTTGATAAACCGTAAAAGTTTTAATTTTAATTTGAAAATTTCTAATCACCCTGTTTTCTCATCTAAGGTTTACCATGTAATCGTAAATAAAAAATATTTTTGTCCTATTTTCTACTTCTATTATCAAAATATGCGGATGCATAACTCCATAACTTTTCATTCTGAACAACTTCTCTTAGTAACACTTTGGCGTACTATGAACGTAAAATGTACTTTTACCTGAAACGAAATTGACAAACAACGGATTTTTGTTCAACTGTAAAGGCCTACTTGATTTTAACAAATCTAAAGTAAATTAAAAATAAGTTTTAGACCAAGCAGGGTGGAATCAAAAAATATAAAATTCCAATTTGTAAACTTGTAGGTAGCGGACCGCGAAAATTTTATTATTGCAAAAAACATTTTAATTTTTAATTAATGGGGTTTAACATATTTTATTAAATATTAAGTCGTTATTTTAGTATGTTTTTCGGGATATTTTATGCTTGTAACTAATATTTGGCAAAGGATTGAAACACATGTTTTTGAGGATTAACTGGAAGGTGTACGCTTGAAGGCTGCTTTACTGAAGGGGCGTAACGAATCATTGTAAATCCTTATGCGCACATTCTTGATGTAAAAATATCAATAGTTAGTAATAAATTACGTCGGTACACACTGCAATCAAAGACGTCTTTGTTTGGTAGGTGAAAACTTCAGACCCAAAGGTAGGGCTTGTTGCGGACGAATGCATACTTTTAAAATTAAGATGTCGTTCATTAATTAATATAAAACTGTTCCAACATAATATTTTTTTGTTTTTCATTAATTTTGAAAATTGGGAGTCGATTCCGTGAGTGAATGTAGTTAGTTTTGAAATCGGGGGAAAAGTGAGAGGACAGTGTAGATGGGGTCAGATCGATAGGGTTAATTAAATACCTTCATTGTAAACGGTTTGTCTTTAAAATAATTCTTGCGTGTACATTTTCTTTTGAATTAGCCAACGCTAATTTGTCTTTCCATTCAGGTGTTAGTGTAATGTGTTTTTCAAATATTGAAAATATTGAATACGTCACCATTTTTGAAGTTAAACCGCGTATGTTAACGATTTGTGTCTGTAATCACTTATATATATATATATATATATATATATATATATATATATATATATATATATATATATATATATATATATATATATATATATATATATATATATATAGGATATATTGAAGTGTAAGTAGGTATTTTTATATAAATATAGGCTGGCAACAAATAATCCTACAAGCCTATATAACGTATTAAAAATTTGAACATTACCTCATTCGCACGCGGGCTCATTAAGCTGAAATCTTCTAAAATAAAAGACAGTACCGGGCTCCCTCACTCTTGTATTTGTGTGAATTAGCATTGTTTGTTGTTTATATTTATATTTGTGTACAGGTGGGCCTCAACTTATATATCGGTCACGATGTTATGATCTATTTATAACTTACCCTTGTAAGGCTTCGTTTAATGAATTTGTTTGTGTCAGTTTGTTGTTAAGTGGAATTGTTTGCCTGCGAATTAATTTCTCTACATATGTAATTTATAAATTTTTGTATGTATTTTGTGCTTTGGTAGTCACTAAGCAATTGTGTACGTGTAAATTCCTTGTCTATTTTCTTTTGTCCTTGCCTTTACCTGATTATCACCTGTGCAATTTTACTATTGTTGTATTTTATATGTACCGTAATTTGCCTTATTGTTTTATGTACTTATTTACATTAAAAAAGAGGGTATCACAATTTTTATTCTAATTTGTTTATGACACGGTTGTGGGTGTGACTAGATAGGTTTTTCTTTATTGTGTTTATGTGTAACTAAACTGCTTTTTCTTTATTTTTCTCTTCATGTTATAATTTTGTACGCACTTTAACCTGATTTAATGGTGTTTTGTTGTATAGTTGCCCTTTCATTGTTTTTTTTTTGTGTTATTTGATTTATTAATGTACTTGTGCAATTATTTATTTATGAATAAAGTGGGTTTTATTGCTGCTTCTTTCCCACAATAGTACATTAACGGGTTGAACCATCAATGTGTAAAGCTCGTTAATTTGAATTTGTGTAGTTTCATTTTCTTTACCTGCCCCACATGATGCAACACTTAACTTCATCCATCCTATCTAATTCCAATAGCTCAAAGTACCTACCACTAGACGGCCACTTCGTTTGATCAGATTTGATGTTTGCGAGTAATTAAATATCAGACTTGTAAATAAATTCTAATGTTTAATTATTGCCAGGAAAGTAAAAGTAAGGGCAAACAATTAATTTGAGTAATAATAACATTATTGTCAGTGAAGTCAAGATAAATCACTTAGCGATTGTTTTGTTCGTAAATTTTCATTATTGCAAATAAGTTCAAATTACACTTTTCAAGATAGGGTACCTGGGGAACCCTACAAACTCAATCCGGGGACAGACTATATGTCGGTGTTAAATAAAGCGTTAATTCGAAACTGAAAATGTTAGATTTTACAGACCATACTAAAAATAAACATAGCAGTTTGGTTGTCACTGTTTAGCCATTTTAAGTGAAATTAAGTGAAAGTGAAAGTTAGTAAGATACAACTTAATGACATATGCACATTTATCCCTAGGGAAATTTCTCAGTTCTCATTGCTAATCTAGGTGATCTGCCAAACCGATTAGTTTATTTGTGAACCATTTGGTATTTATATAAAATTACACAGTCTTACCAGGCTATATTACACTTGCAAATTTAAAACAAACATTGTACTTCATTTCTGTTTAATCTAAATCGTTCAGGTTTTCCGTAAATAACTGAAGCAAATATTGTTCATAGGTACTTCAGAGACGTTCTGACGAAGTTGTTAAACAGGTGAAGATGTACCCTCAAGATTACGGGATTGGTTGAGCAAGAGGCTTATTATTTTTCACAATAGATTTTCTATTGTTTTGAAAAGACAACTTTTCAAGCTTCGATTTATTTCTAATGAAATCTTGAGATATTTGCTAAATAAAATACTACAATACGTTCTAGTATATTGTTAAATTGAGGGCAATCGTCCTTAAACGGTATCGTGCTATTTTTACGATACAGAATGATAATGAAAAGATTATCGTGACTTATTGAGCACTACAAAATCGGTTTTATTTCCTTGAGTACGTATTAAGGATCATCAAACTTGCATAACTTGAAATACGAAATGATTTATGTAAGATAGCGATAGAGTTTGTTATATTAGATAAAAAATTTTGTGTTTGACATGTATACGTTATATATTTACATCATTGACTATGTAGTTTTATATCTACCATGCATTAGCTAAAAATTTCTCTTATGAAGCGGAAATGGTTCTGGTTTAAAAATTGGAATATTTTCTTTTCATACGATTGAAAATGTCAACATTTAAAATATTTACAAACGCTATTTACTAAACTAGACGTATTAATTCGTAACAATTTTATTTTATTTTTGAAATGTATAAAATCAATCTTCGGTGTTATGTCTGCTTCATAAGAGTGTTTTGTGACTGTGATCTGATATTGGTTAAATTGATCGGCCTATTTACGACGCAAGCAGAGTATATACTCTTATTTTACATTAGAACATCTGTCAACATGACAAGCAGACAATTTGACATTGTCCTGTCAAAAATAATCCTGCTGTGTTGCCTACTTAAATAACGCATATGCTGATCAACTCTCACATTGTATTAATAGTAATTTATTGAGAAAATGTCAAAAGTAATCGCATAGAGTACAAAGTTGAAAATTTTAAAATTTTAAAAATAGTGCAACGGGTAAAAGTAATGGGGAATTTATCATAATATTCATAATTGTGTTGGACATGATTTTTATGGGGGCCGAACTAGATTATTTAGAATTTTGAAATCAGTGGTTTACGAACACAAACGTGTTAATGAGCTGAAGATTTTATACGAAATGTTAACACGTCGTTGTGGCAAAATTAAGTTTTTAAAAAATTTCTGCAGGTGCAAAGTTTAGGCCAAAATGTCAGATTTGTGTATCTATACGAAACGTGAATTTATCAAAATTGTTCTATCCCGTAAATTCTGTGGTGGTTATCGATAACGCATCGTATCATTCGGTGCAGTTAGACAGGCCACCAAGATCTTCTAGTAGGAAAGGTCGGCTGTATCGCACGGGGTTAAAATTTAGTGTAAAATTGCAAGAAGGCAAGTGTAAAACAAAGTTCCACCATTTAGGTCCAGAAGGAAAATTATATAGTTGATAATATTTTGATTAAACATAGTTAGTTACGATTCCCTCCTAACCGTTATCAATATCACCCTAGTGAAATAGAGTGAAGATTTGTTTATTACAATAAGCAACGCTTTGAACCTCCATCGAAAGATAGGGTTCAGAAATTAAGGCTTGAGGCTTTATTCAATTGTTCTTAATGTGGCAAACTTTTTGTTCGCACACACAAAGGATTGTTTCAAATAATTGGGAGAAGCATATGGGAAATATTTCAATTGAAAGTATCCCATCTGTGATTATAGCACTAGAAGAATCCGATTCAGATTCAGACAGTTATATGGATTCAGATTCTTCTGGTGATATAATGCAGATGGAATAAGGCCCCATTGTTTGACATCAAAGTTTTGGGAAAAACACATTTAAATATTTGGTTTTCATCAAGTCTTGTCTTTTGGTAAAAACACATTTAAATATTTGGTTTTCATCAAGTCTTGTCCGTCAATACGAAAGCAGCAATCTTGTGGTAAACTCCATTTAGCTACGACTTCAATTGATACATTTCTGGTTATTTACTTTCATGTGTTAAGAAGTCAAGAAAAGAACGACGCAGCAAATTTGATCACGAAAGTAAATCTTCACTTATGTAAAAGCGCTGTGCATTTCCTGGATAGGTTGAATAAGTGGATACATATTGATGTTCTGGTTACCAATTGACTTTGATGCCGTAGAACCAAATTTGCATATAAACACACCTCTACTTCATGTGAAACAACCAACAAAAGAAAGAGTAGGTAAATTTTGTCATAAAATTTCCTGCATATTCCTCCCATGTTTTTTATTTTGGAATAGTGAAAAAAGGAGAAGGCATTCTTATTAGTTTCTATGTAGATTTGTTTAAAGAAACATCTCATTGTATTACATAAGACACGCTGTCATTAATGGCCAACGTAAAGAAGGTACAATTTCCGTTTTATGTTGGTAATAGACGTTCAAGAATTCAACTATTTTCGTGCAAAATCTAAATAACTTGAAAAACTATGTTGCAACGCTGCATTAGTTTCACTTTAAAAGTGTAACCTTTTGTTTTCGACACTCCTCCTAGATTTCTATGGTCTGCTATATATATATATATATATATATATATATATATATATATATATATATATATATATATATATTTGCGAGGATTGACTACCAAGTACATAATCAAATTGAAAATATTGTAATTTGTGACATGTCTAAATAGTGGTGCCACTAGACGAGACGAGACCATAACTTATTATAAACGCGCAAAGTACATTATATAATAAATAGTAATCATATTTTGAGCATTTTAAGTATATTAAGTCAGCAATATAACTGTTTAATCGATTCTTTCCTTATAATAAAAATATAATGTACTTTAACATATACAAATTGTAACACCCTAAATGAATGCACAGTAAAATATTTATTATTGCCCTGTTTTGCTAGCTCAGTTTTCTCAGTGAAGGTTCTGTTGGCAATTTTCAACACCAAAGTGTGGGTTTGGTTGCCTATCGTTATAACCAATTAACACAAAAGTGTATATAAACTATATTTTATAACTATAATTTGAAAAAGGAAATTAAAATATAATAATTAAACTTTTTATTTATGTATTTAATAAAATTAATAATCATTTTTAAAATATAATACTTAAATAATATAAAAACAAAAAAATTAATTCTGGCATATAACAATTAATAATGCACGTGGTTCTGTATTCCTATTTAGTTAGCGGGAACGGGTATCGGCTTGTATCGTCCCTGGTCGTGGGCTATAACAAATTTTATTAAACTTACTTCTGTCAATTTCTGCGAGTTTTGTTTGTACAAAAATTAATTATTCAAAGTCAATAAAGTGCTTGTTTTTCTTATGAATGTTGAAAGCCGCAACTACAAACTGATTTTTCAGGTAAGAATGATTCTTTTACTAACTGTGAAATAATGAAATAATACGTGGTGAAAAATATAGGGGTTGAAATCTTTGTGATTTAGAGGGGGTTAGATCATTTGAATATAAATGCTTGCTTTAGGAAGTTTGTATTTTCGTCAGTTTGGATTCATTTTAACGTTGATGAATATTACTAAAACAGATTGAACGTTGCGATATTGTGTAAGGTAAATGAACGTAATTGCATCAAATGCATTTATGGAATCCAAGGTGTGTTTTAATTACAACGGTGTAAAGTAATTACACTTGAAATTAAATGGAAGTAGTTTAAAGTTTTAACTAATGTGAAATGCAAGTGGGTGTACTAAATTATGTTTAATAGTTACTACTGGGGTTAAATGAAATAAAGTTTAATGAATTTTATTCTGGTGGTGTTATTTTGAAATTACAGGGTAATGCGATGGAGTAAAATCGGCATCGACACTAGGTAGCAGGAGTCCGGAAAGGAATTCAGGAGGGTGTGTAAAAGAGAAATTATACAGGGGTAAGTGGTATATTTATAAGGTGCTGGTGAAGGTGTAGGTTTCATATTGGTGCATCAGGATTAGTTATTAATTAAATACTGTTTTCTATACACCCTTCGTGGTAGCAACTCCGAATGGATGTTACAGCGGGATAAAGTTTACACACTTATATAGTGGGAAATTACAGGGATAAGTTTTATGATAAGCGGGTAACGGTATGAGTTTGTTTTTGTGAATCTGGATTTATTAATGAAATAATGTTTTCTATACACCCATCGTGGTAGTAACTCCGAATGGATGTTAGATAGGGATAAGGTTTACACAATTATATGAGGGGAAATTACAGGGATACGTTTTATGGTAAGCTGGTGACGGTATTAGTTTGGTTTTGTGAATATGCATTTATTAATGAAATAATGTTTTCTATACACCCTTCGTGGTAGTAACTCCGATTGGATGTTAGATAGGGATAAGGTATACAGAATTATATAAGGGGAAATTACACGGGCATCTCAGTATAAGACTACCTTATAATTGGGGTCGAAACCACCATTAATAAATCAATGCTATTAACAATTCTTATCTATCCTTCGAGGTACGTACACCGAAGTGACAGATTTGAGATTGTTTCTCGGACGTGAGGCTAAAGAGAGAAGGGATTTCGCAAAGTACTCTTACTTCTTGGGGCCGAAGCCGTCGGTAGTATAACCACGTTACTGGGTAACTAATTGCAATTCCTCGAGGTACAAACACCGAGAAAGTGTAAGTAGGTACTTACGTTTTTGGATAATTATATTGGTAACTGGAACTAGGATATCGAGAGCTCAGGAGATATTTCAGGCAGGTTAGAATGGAATTAATGACAGGCCAGTTATAATAAACAGGCGTTCGATTTTTACTCGATAGATCAAGTGGAAATTATTTCTATTAACCGAATTAATAGAATAGGATAAGTGAAGGTGAACACGGTTATTTATAGAGGATTTGCTAGGAGAGGGAAAGGGAGTGGGAAACTGATAGGAAAAAAGTTTTGATAGGAATTTCTTGACTAGGATAGGCAAATTAATTTGGGAAAATTTTTTAGGATCATTACAAAATCAAAATTCCATTGAAATTTATATTAATAAACTAATTAATAGTTATCTCTTGTTGCCGTTATTCATATAAACACATTCATTAGATGTTTAAATTAACCTTTAACCCTTGTGTACCTTCGTATTAAAAACAATTATGGAAAAACATATCTAGCGCTTTCTGTAATATTGGCAGTTTTTCCATGTAGATTAATGTTATAAATTTTTTTTTATATGTGAGAGCTTCATTATTATCCTACAGAATACTATTATTAAGAAAACCTATCTGAAATGTAATTATGTGTAATGAACGTCTCTTCGCGTTTTTTTTCAATAAAATTATCAATTTTGAAATATTAATCAAGACATCTTCCGCGCTTACAATAACCAAAATTTGATATAACCAAGATATCTTAAAAATAACTCTAGCTATAGAGTTTTATTGAAATAAGTTACGTATTTCTTTAAGTTATCGTGATTACAGGCATAAACACAACACGCACGTACACACACACACACACACACACACACACACACACACACACACACACACACACACACACACACACACACACACACACACACAGCAAACACACAAACACATACAAACACACACAAACAAACACGCACACACGCACTCACACACACACGCAAACACACACACACACACACACACACACACACACACATACACAGGTTAGGTCAATACTCCCTTACCCCTTATTTTATTTACATTATTTAATTACTTGCACAAATTTTTAATTTAATGATTCATCACCACAGCCAACACATCTCTAAATATGTTGTAAACCTTCACGTGGTTAATATGCCCTTGTTAGACCTTAATCCATACATCTACTGTGTTATGTAATTATTATTATTATGACTGTGTAATGATAATGATGTGCATTGGGTAAACAAAACACGGGGTTCTATAGTTGCAAAACGAGATTAACCCTAGGATGCATGACATGAGTCTGAGAGACTCGAGCATAAAATAACTTCACTATAAATTTTGTTTAAATACGCCCTCACACTTATCAATTTAAGAATGCGTTTTTAATATACTTAGATGCACATGGATATAAGAAAATCCGAGTAATGTGAGAAAACAATTGAAAAAAAAATT
The DNA here is from genome assembly GCA_036346205.1 of Vesta saturnalis. Classification (NCBI taxonomy): domain Eukaryota; kingdom Metazoa; phylum Arthropoda; class Insecta; order Coleoptera; family Lampyridae; genus Vesta; species Vesta saturnalis. Next base: position 1,471,665 of record JARFJB010000417.1, read on the forward strand.
TTTTTTTGTTTACAACCGCTCAATGCATAACATGAGTCCGGAATACTCTTATGTATTTATAACCGAACGAGCGCGGCGAAATTAAGTTTTTATAGTTGCCGGTGCGGCGCTACGGTCAAAGTGGTAGGGGAATGTTATGCTTACATTTTAATTGTTGCCAGTCGCTAAGTCCAGTGTGCACTATGCAGTCTAGTTTGAGACAGAGTGAAGCGTGTCTTTCTTGTATCTGTATAGTAACACGTGTTATATAATGCTCTTCGGATTAGAACGCAAGTTTTTTACAAAGAGGTATGTATTTGTTTAGTTCATATTTTATCCATATTATTATTTTTCGATTTTATGTAAGTATTATAAGTACAGAACCAAAAATATTTTACCAAATAAACGTTTGACGCTTGAAGAAATAATTTCTAGTCTTTTTGTTTATATAGTTTCATAAATATAAATACGGGAAGGCAAATTTTATAGCACAAGATGAATATTACAATATAAAAATTCGGCTAATAAAAGACTCTGTACTTTCAGATAAATATTATGGCATCTTCAAGTAGAAAACGATCCGTTCATCCCACGGAACCTGATTTTGGGGAAACAATGCTAAAGTGGTATGAAGAGGATGGCAGTGAAGATCCAATTAGCGAAAGTGAAGCATCAGAGGCGGATGAAGAATACGAGCAACCTGCGATATTCGATGACGATAGTGACATCTCAGACGACGATTCCGAAAGGTCTTCAGACAGGGAAGCAATAAACTTGGATGAAACAATTCCAACAAATCCAGGGTCATTATATACTAGTAGGAATAATTTTCATTGGCAATCTACTCCCCCTTTACAAACAAAGGTCAAATCACACAATATAATTCGTTTCACGCCGGGACCCAAAGTAAAAAATGAAATTGGGTCTCCAAAAAATGCGTGGGATAAATTTGTAACTGAAGACATGTTTGAAGAAATATTATTATGCGCTAATAGAGAAGCCAGTCGAGAATTAGAAAAAAAAGGTGAGGCATGGCCAATAATTGAAAAAGATGAAATCAGTGCATATTTTGGTCTGCTGCTGTTAGCTGGTGTCGAGAAAAACTGGGATACACATGTCAGAGAATTATTTCTAGATAAAACTTCTAACCCACTTTATAAACTACAATGTCTGTCAATCGTTTTGAAAATATAAGACGGTATATCCGATTTGATGACCGTAGAACACGTACAGCTAGATTTGAAACCGATCAATTTACTCACATTCGATATATCTGGAGTTGTTTTTGAAGCAGTGTAGAACAGTTATGATACCAAAAGAAGACGTAACTATTGATGAACAGCTACTTGCATTTAGGGGTCGATGTAACTTTATTCAATACACTCCATCAAAACCAGCGAAATATGGCATACAATTTTTTTGGCTCTGTGAAAGTGAAACAGGATATGCACTTGATGCACAGATATATTTAGGTCGACAACCCGGTGAAAATATCCAACAAAATGTAGCGGAAAACGAATTTCAAGCTGCCAAAGAAAGATGTGTTCATTCCTCTATTTTCGGGTTCAATGATAATTTGACTATAGTGAGCTATGTTCCAAAAGAAAATAAAGCGGTCCTTCTTCTAAGTTCCATGCATCATGATTAATCTATAGATAATGAGAGCCTAGTAAAGAAGCCAGAAATTATAAAGTTTTACAACAAAACAAAAAGTGGTGTTGATCATATGGATCAAATACTTGGCAACTACACCGTAAAGCGTCAAACTGGACGTTGGCCTCTCGTTGTGTGGTACAATATTATGGATGTGGCAGCTCTTAATGCGTTTTTTTCCTTATATACATGAAAATGAGAGCTTTGCTTCCGGAAAAACAAACAAAAGGAGATATTTTTTGAAAGAGTTAGCAACCGAGTTAGTTTTACCGTTTATGAAAAGAAGGGCGCAAAACCCAAAACTTACAAAGACTATTCGAGCAACATGAGCTTATTTATTGATCTACCGCAAGAACGCCAAGAAGCAAACACGGCCCCAAAAAAGAAAAAGAGATGTTCCGAATGCCCTTCACATATTGGACGAATGAGTACTCAAGTTTGTTATAAGTGTAAGACTCCAATATGCAAAGAACACAGTGTTTTGTTATGTAAAATGTGTACTGAATAGTTGTTATCTTTAAGAGTTAAATAAAGAGTTAAAATTTACCTTTTTTTATTTTATTTTTAAAGCGAGTCTGCGAGACTCATGTTATGCTATAACGTATAAAAATTCACGTATGCATCCTAGGGTTAAATCGGTGTTAGCTTCAAATCAAAATTGGAAATGAAAGTCAGCTTGTTTGTTTGTCCCCAGGCATTTTTCAATTTTCAATAACGACTTAATGCGTTCAACCTTGTTTATAAATCTAGGGGCCCTTTTTGACAGAGGTATTTCCGATAAGACAGTATGTAAAATAATATACACGCCTGGTTTCAAGTTATATTTAATATTGTATAGGTATTTTTACTAATTTAACTGTAAAACGTATTTTTGTCACTATTCAAAACTCGACAATAGTGTTACACGCTAATTTGAGTGCTATTATTATTATTATGGTTGTCTAATGATAAAAATGAGCGTTGGATAAAATAAAACACAGAGCCCTATAGTTTCCTTACGAGATGAAATCGATGTTAGTTTCAAATCACATGTGTATTATCAAAATTGGAAGTGAAAGTCAGCTCTGGTTGTCGATTAGCCTTATCTACAAAGTTCAGTGGGAGAATCGTTACCTGAAGGTTTTGAAGAATTGTTAGCTCAGCTTCTTGTTTGATCTGATTGAGATTCATTGATTTGAGTGATTTGGATAATTTCATTGATTGATTGATTTGGTTAATTGCCTTGGTTGATATATTCGATTGAGATCGTTTTGGAAAGGAACTTGTTCATTGCTTTCATTTCGACAGTATCTCCTAAATGGTAATAATTTTGTTTGTTTTTTTGTATTCAAAAATAATTTATTTTGATTAAACCAATCCTTTAATTGTTGAAGAATGTCACCTGCGCGTGCCTGTACATATTTCAATGATTTCGCAGTGACTAATACCGACGTATAGTCCGCGTACATTACTATCCATTTAAGAAAGATTGAGATATCATTAATGAAAACAATAAACAGGATCGGTCCTAGAACCGAGCCCTGCGGCACGCCCACATTTATAGGAGAAGTGGCGATGAACGTGAACTACCATGGTAGTTGATTGTGAAAAATTGATATCTCTCCGAAAGCAACGATGTAAACCATTTTGCAACAACACTTCGAATACCGTAAAAATTTAATTTTGCAACCAGAAGATTATAATCAACACAATCGAATGCCTTGCTGAGGTCACATAAAACCCCAGCAAGGTATTCATGGTTATCTAAACAAGAGACAACCTCATTAATGAATGAGTGAATTGCTGAGATGGCGAAATAACCTGCTCGGAAGCCATGTTGTTGCGATGCAATTATATTATTATTGAATAAATGTGAATTTAACCTATCCAACATAGCATATTCCAATACCTTTGAAATGCTAAATTTGCGAATTTTCGTTTTCGTGTATGCGAATTTTCGTTGTCGTTTTTTGTGTTTTGTGTTTGAGAGTTTGTATGTTTGCGAATTTTGGTTTTCGTTTTTCGTGTTTGCGATTTTCGTTTTTCGTGATTGCGTGCTTGCGATTTTTCGTGTTTGCGATTGCATAATTATGAGCATATTGAAAATATACTCTTAAGTACCCCTAACAGGATTTTACGTTCTAAACAGGGTGACCAAGGTTTCTTGATTTGTTTGAGATTGATCTGCTTAATTAATTAATTAATCCGTTTGGGTATAAGGAATGAATAAAAGCATATAAAGAAAGAATTATTTTATTTATAGACTAGATTCTGCAGCTTTGCGTGTCCGCGTGCTTTCGTTTTGTGCGTTTTCGTATTTGCCATTTCCATTTTCGTTTTTAGTGTTTTCGAATTTTCGTTTTTCATGTTTTGTGAATTTTTCGTTTCTGTTTTTCGTGTTTGCAATTTTTCGTGTTTGCGTTTTTCGATTTCGTTTTTTCTTGTTGGCGAATTTTCGTTTGCGTTTTTCGATTTCGTTTTTTCGTATTTGCGAATTTTCGTTTTCGTTTTTCGTGTTTGCAAGTTTGTATGTTTGCGATTTTTTCCTTTTCGTTTTTCGTGTTTGCGATTTTCGATTTCGTTTTTTCGTGTTTGCGAGTTTGTGTGTTTGCGATTTTCGATTTCGTTTTTCGTGTTTGCGAATTTTCGTTTTTTCGTGTTTGCAAGTTTGTGTGTTTGCGATTTTTTCGTGTTTGCGGTTTTCGATTTCGTTGTTTCGTGTTTGCGAGTTTGTGTGTTTGTGATTTTTCGTTTTCGTTTTCCGTGTTTGCGATTTTCGATTTCATTTTTCGTGTTTGCGAATTTTCGTTTTTTCGTGTTTGCAAGTTTGTGTGTTTGCGAATTTTCGTTTTAGTTTTCCGTGTATGCGAATTTTTGTTGTCGTTTTTTTCGTGTTTGAGACTTTGTGTGTTTGCGATTTTTCGTGTTTGCGATTTTCGTTTTTCGTGATTGCGTGTTTGCGATTTTTCGTGTTTGCGATTTTCGATTGCATAATTATGAGCATATTGAAAATATACTCTTAAGTACCCCTAACAGGATTTTACGTTCTAAACAAGGTGACCAAGGTTTCTTGATTTGTTTGAGATTGATCTGCTTAATTAATTAATTAATTTGTGTGTGTGTGTGTGTGTGTGTGTGTGTGTGTGCGTGTGAGAGAGAGAAAGAGAGGGAGAAAGAGACAGGGGTGCATGGTCAACTTAGTCAGACTCTAACACAAGCGCTGGCTTACATGTTAACAATAGGGCCTCCTTATTAAAATACAAATTCAAATTTTACATCAAGGGGTCACGGGGCGAAGTCCCAACAGTAAGTTGCGAAGCCTCATATCTGTCTTACAAGATAGTATTAGGCCTCCTTATTAGAAAACAACTTCAAATTACCATTTATAACCTAAAAAACAAATACCATTTCCAACCAGGGATAACGACAGGGGCGAAGGCCTACACTTGTCTTATAAAATTAGGTTAGGACTCACATACAATTACACCAAGGGGCCACGACAGGGGGCGAAGGCCTACACTTGTCTTATAAAATTAGGTTAGGGCTCACATACAATTACACCAAAAAGGTCGCGATAGGGGGCGAAGGCCTACACTTGTCTTATAAAATTAGCTGACATACACCAAGGAGCCACGGAAATGGGGCCTACAAGTTAGCATTAGGGCCCCTTATTTGAATACAACCCCAATATATAAATTCAATTTCGTAAGGTTACAATCTGTAGATAGGAATTAAAAGAATACGCACAATGGTCTAACCTCCAGGGGATGTACTACTCTTAATATTACCAAAAGGATATTAATTAGGGTTGAAAAAGACCCCCCGATAAGAAGCCGTCACCCAGCCCCAGCTCTCCAAATCTAAGACCAACGCCTGGACCAACCCCAAGTCCAAGTCCAACACCAACCTCAAGACCAAACCCTAAATACACCCTTCAAGTGAGCAAGTACAAAAAAATTGCTGTCAAAAAGGCTCTTAATACAACATTGAAATCCCCATCAAGGGTTGAAAAAGGCCTCCGAAAAGAAACCATAAATAAGGGTAAAAAATACGGTCTCCCACGTGGGTGAGTAAAAACAGAGAGGCCGTAATTAGGGATGAAAATTCCATCAAGGGTTGAAAAAGGCCTCCGAAAAGAAGCAATAAAAAATAAGGGTGGAAAAACGCGTCCCACACGTGGGATATTCTACTAATATAGGTACTATCGATAGCAACATCGAATGCA